>BSBK01000611.1:0-69398 GCA_027943335.1 Chamaecyparis obtusa
ACTTTGGCCTGATATCAGAAGGTATTTTATGGAAAATATCCATCATCCTCATAAAAAAACTCACCACATTTTCATTATCATATCATTCTAAAGTAATAAATGCATCCAAGGGAGACATACATGATTCATCCCCGTCATGGAATTGCATCAAGGAACCATTGTTCAAACTGCATCCATGATGAAATGCATTGTGTAGGTAATGATTCATATTTTTCCCTTGCATTATTCTTTAGTGACCATGAAAACAACTTCATGGCATCATCTTCTATATGGATCTCATAATTATCAAGGAATATATGAAACACATCCAAATGATCAAGAGTTGGTTCATCATAATCTCCATAAAATTCAGGAACCCTCTGTGAAAGTTGTGAAAACAATTCATTAGAACTGCATTGAAACCTTCTAAGATCTAAAGGCCTAGTATCAACAGGAATCAAAAACCTTTTGAAAATTTTCCTAAAAGGAAATTTATCATCCCTTCTAGGCTATCTTCCTATCTCCTTCTGAGTTTTCTCCCTCAGTAGAGTCACTGACTAAAATTCTTTGTTCAATAGAGTTGCAACCTTCTTCATAAGAAGGATAAAATCATATAACTAATTATGAGTTTTGTTTCCAGTAGAATCTCACAACTATAACCAAAGATTCTACAATGTCTTTCACTAATAGCATCCCTAGCAGAGTCACCAATTTGTTGGTGCTCAAAAATGCTGGACCATTTTGAGGCCAACTGACAGGCACAACAAGTGCCTCTGCAATTTTGGCTCGATTTAGCCAAGGCTGGTAGGCCTAAATCAAATGTGCTTCCTAACTACACAAACACATGCATAAACAATAGAATTCCTTCCAAAGGGGTTAATAATCCTTGGAGGAAAAGCAACCTAATATCCTAATCATCAGATAACTTGAAATCTAAACTAAGGCTAGAAAGTAATGCTAAACCTAATAGAATGCTTTATAAAGAAGATAACAGATAGGATATGTAAAATGAAATTAAAGGAATAGGATGCCAAAACTAGTAACAAATGATTAGATGACCAAATTCCATTTATCAATAAGACCAGTGCCTGTTTCACCCTGGGCAATGGAGTCAATCCAATCCTCAACCCTATGTACAACCTTAGAGACAGTTTTGCATTTCAAAGCAAATTGGAAGGATTTGATTCAGAGGACAATTTTCAAAATATTGAAACATACATCAAATTTTGAGGACAAGTCATAAAAAACTCATCACTTTGTTTTGCATTCAAATGTGTGTGAACTATTGTAGACAATTAACTAAATTTAACTCCTCAAATGACAACCCAATTGACTTTGGCCTGATATCAGAAGGTATTTTATAGAAAATATCCATCATCCTCATAAAAAAACTCACCACAATTTTCATTATCATATCATTCTAAAGTAATAAATGCATCTAAGGGAGACATACATGATTCATCCCTATCATGGAATGCATTAAGGAACCATTGTTCAAACTGCATCCATGATGAAATGCATTATGTAGATAATGATTCATATTTTTCCCTTGCATTAATCTTTAGTGACCATGTGAAAAACCTCATGGCATCATCTTCTATATGGATCTCATAATTATCAAGGAATATATGAAACACATCCATATGATCAAGAGTTGGTTCATCATAATCGCCATAAAATTCAAGGAACCCTCTGTGAAAGTTGTGAAAACAATTCATTAGAACTGCATTGAAACCTTCTAAGATCTAAAGGCCTGGTATCAATGGGAATCAAATTTTTTTTGAAAATTTCCTTAAAAGGAAAATTTATCATCCCCTCTAGGCTATCTTCCTATCTCCTTTTGAGTTTTCTTCCTCAGTAGAGTCACTGACTAAAATTCTTTGTTCAATAGAGTCACCAGCTTCTTCATAAGAAGGATAAAATCATATAACTAATTCTGAGTTCTATTTCCAGTAGAGTCTCACAACTATAACCAAATATTCTACAAACATCTTTCACTAATAGCGTCCCTAGCAGAGTCACCAATTTGTTGGTGCTCAAAAACACTGGATCATTTTTGAGGCCAACTGACAGGCACAACAAGTACCTCTACAATTTTAGCTTGATTTAGCCAAGGTTGGTAGGCCTGAATCAAATGTGCTTCCTAAATACACAAACACATGCATAAACAATAGAAAATTCCTTCCAAAGGGGTTAATAATCTTTGGAGGAAAAACATCCTAATATCCTAATCGTCAGATAACTTGAAATCTAAACTAAGGCTAGAAAGTAATGATAAACCTAATTGAATTCTTTGTAAAGAAGATAACAGATAGGATATGTAAAATGAAATTAAAGGAATTAGGATGCCAAAACTAGCAACAAATGATTAGATGACCAAATTCCATTTATCAATAAGACCAGTGCTTGTTTCACCCTGGGCAATGGAGTCAATCCAATCCTCAACCCTACGTACAACCTTAGAGACAGTTTTGCATTTCAAAGAAAATTGGAAGCATTTGATTCAGATGATAATTTTCAAAATATTGAAACATACATTGAATTATGAAGACAATTCATAAAAAACTCATCAATTTGATTTGCATTCAAATGTGTGTGAACTATTGCAGACAATTAACTGAATTTAACTCCTCAAATGACAGCCCAATTGACTTTGGCCACAAATCAAAAGGATTCTTAACCATGCAAAATGAGTAGACCAATTAATAAATCAAAATGCAATCAAATCACACAGCATTTTAAATGATCACAATAAAGAAATCAAGATTTATTTATCCAAGGGACTAGTTGAGGGAATTGAAAACCAATGCATAGATGGAAAACAAAAACAACTTATCTTTTATTGATATTGAAAAATTGGTACACTAGAATCCATGTTGGAATTGTTGAACAATCTTATCCTATGAAAATTGAAATTCTTTTAATTGTCTTATGTCTCTTTACATTTTACATTATGTATATATACATGTTTGAGTGGCTTTCACACCTATTTAGGGTGAAAAGACACACCCTTATTACAAATTGTTTTGAAAAAATGATAAACTAACTAAAAAATAACTACCTAACTTTTGGATTTGGGCTTGTTTGAAAAACCAAAACACCTCGTGGAAAGCTAAGATTTTTTAGGGGAGATAGGAAATTTTCTTTCCCGAACTGGGTCTTTTTTAGATTTTTAAAATTCGACCATCTTCTACATTTGTTGACATCATCTTTGCTGCAAGTTGAAATTTCAACATTTTCTGAAGGCTTTGATCTTAGAATTTTGATTGTTCTTGTCACAGAGCTTCCTTCCATAATATCTTAAATTTTTAATTGAAAATTAATGTAATATTTTATCCCATTTTATGTACTCCATCATTAATTATTGGGCATGGAGTTTAAGATGCCATTTTTTAGAGTTTTATCACTATATAGGACTCCAAATTTTGCCCAAAATTTAGAGCTCCAACGGAATATATAGTATATAATATAATAATATTACTATAGAATATATAGTATATAATATATAATATATAGTATATAGTATATAATATATAATAAATAGTATATAATATATAATATATACTATGTACTATATATATAATATATTAATATATAGGATATAGTATAATATATAATATATAGTATGAGTATATAGTAATATAATATATATAGTATATATATACTATATAATATATAATATATAATATATATTATAATATATATTATATATAATATATAATATATAATATTATATAATAAATTAATATATAATATAATATATAATATATATATATAATATATATAGTATAATATAGTATAATATAATATAACATAACATGTATTATATATAATAACATATATTATATATAGTAAAATATTAAAATTTATTATATATGCATGTTCTAATATCCTATACATCTGATGATTTATTAGATATCAGATAGTTATCAGATACCCGATAATATCATATACATGTTACCTATGACACAATTAGATATTGCTTTGGATTTTGGGTTTTGGATGCCAAGCCTACATGGTCAATCCCAAAAATGTGTTTTCCCTAGTTCTTCTAATCTCCAGACTTCAACCATGTAGTTGATGACTATTTTTTCAACAAAATTTGATGAAAAAAAAGGGTTTATTAAGGAGATTCCTAATTTTCCATCAATATATTGTTAAATTTTGAGTTCAATAAGTAATTATTATTTATTTTCTAATTGAGTTACCTCTAAAGTCTTGATTGATAGACTGATTAAAAATAACTATAACTTTTAAATCGTATAACATTTTTGAAATCCAAAACATGCGTCACATTCTATACTTTGCCTACTACAATTGTTTTTTTCAATTTTATGAAGTTTAGACTAAGTTAAGGTGGTTAGACACAAGATTTTTTCAATTCAAGAAATACTTGGAAAAAATTTATTTAAAAAATATGTGTCACATCTAGACATGAGTCTACTACTTATATCTATAATCTTGTAAGAAAACATTATTATTTAATTATGTTTAAGGTGGTGAGACATACACACACTTCTTTATTTTTCCTAAAATTTTTGTACTACTACAATGAAATTGAAATTTTCACCATATAGAAACTACATTCAATTTTTTACATATTGTCCTCTTACATATTTTTGGTATAATATAGATAACTTGTTCAAATTTTCATGTCAACTTTGTTAGAATAATTGAGAGGGGTGTGAATCAGTTATCCACGGTCCCAAATCAAAATGTATAATCCAAAACAATTTACTTAAACTTCTATAGCTCGGTAACATAAAATAATATACTATTTGTGCTTTTACCAATACCAGTCAATAACATATAATGATTACCAATCAAATCCAACATGTAATATGTAAAGTATGATAACAAAACAATCACCACAATGAACACATAACACAAAATATTTAACATGGAAACCCTATAAAGGGAAAAACCACCTGGGACTGACAACCCAAAATTATTCACTCTTCTGAAAGTGAGGTCGGTGAAGACCCAACCCTATTAAAGGTTACAAACACACTGTGAGGTATGATCTAGTTAGAGGATTCTAGACTAACAGTTATTGTCCAACCAACATTTACTATGGGGTTGATAGGATAACAATGTTCATTCTATGAATGATACATATAAGACTTTCCTAGTCCACTCTGTTAAGAGATTTGTCTGTATACAATGGTTAAACTATAACAATAGGTGATCTGATTACAATACAACTTCAATTGTAGATGTTCAGATCTATATTATGCTCATTTAAATCCTCTAATCAATATATCAATTCTGTATCAACAATAATCAATGACTTACTGTTGCTTGGTAATAGCTTTCTGACACTTAGTAAACTCTACAGTTCAGTTCTCCTTAACTAGTTTGATCAAGCATACATGAAACTTGTTCATGCGATAATTCTGTACTCTCCTTTCGGCATGATTTTCATAATGAAACCTTAGTCTCTTAAATAGACAAGTAAACCATTTTCTTCTCCTCCATTAGATTTTTTTTCTTATTCTCCTTCGTCCATTTTTCTGCTTAAACCTTTCTCAGCTAATTTGTCAGTAACACTTTTTGATTCCATCCTTTAGATCTTCCTTGGATTTTGTTAGTTGTCGATCTTCATAACAAAGTTTATCAACATCTCCTATCATGAGGTACTTTACAACTCATCAATCTTTATTGGCTAAACTAATCATTTAGTTCCTTTCTCTTTCTCGGTTAACAAAGAAATGTGTCAGTAAACACAAGCTTGGTTTATACTGTGCTTGATATACACTACACTGCTCAATGTATATTGTGATGCTTCATCAACCGACCACACTGCCTTGTGTCTTTCAACTCTTTTCCTCATCATAGATGAATGAAACATAATCAAGTCAAATAACATAAGGTCATAGACTCATTAGCAAGTTACCCAATGTATTCTTTATCCTCATCTATCATATACATCTGCCTCATGTAGATATTTTATGTTCTTCATCTCTCTTACTCATTTTCTACAGATGTTTAGGTATGTAACTTACAAGATAAGCGTTGTCAAAACTAGTTGACATCAATGACACATATTACTAATTTAATCATATATCATATCTAATCAGCAAATCGATAATCTCTAATCACAGATCTTCAATTAGGTTCTAAATCATTTATAGTTCATCAATCTCTCCCTTTGGCATTGATGGAAACTCATGTATATAAAATATACCATACACATACCAAACATGTATTCTACAACTCTATGAACAAATGTTGTACAAGCTCTTCCTAGCTTAATATGTTTAATCACTATGTTACTCAACAACATTATCAATGCAACATTCCTTTTGCAGATATGATCTTGTCAGCTCTCAGATTCCTTCTTCTATTATCAGTAACTGACCTTCAGTGCTCTCCCTTTCTTTCAATTTGTATCTCCCCTAGATAGATGTTTCAGTGTTCTCATCGGTGCATATTGTTTCATATTGTTTATCTCTCCTTTAAAAACAATGCCAAAGAAAAAAATAACATATAGCTTTGTAGTAGCCATGTAACTCTCTATTGTCCGGTGCATACTTTGTATCTTTGTCTACTGATATGCCACTCTGTTCCAGTTCTCCAAACTTTTCACAACCTTAGACATGATCCAAAGTGTGAACTATGCTGCATCAACATGAATGATCTTCTGATAATATTAGGCTGATGTAACATCCAAATCACATTAGTGACCGATAGACAGGGGACAGACCCCAAGTGTAGTCCTCAAGTATTCAAATGTATCCTTTGGTAGAGGCTTTGTAAATATGTTATTTAGATGTAACAAATTCTGGCTTCACTTGCTTCTCCTGTACTTGTTCTCTTAAGTAGTGATACTTAATAGATATATGCTTTGTTTTAGAATGCATCACTAGATTCTTTGAATTGTTTATTGCATTGGTCTTGTCACAATATATAATAATTGGCTCAGTGATTACCTCATTCATACCTTCCAACACTTGCTTAATATATGCAATATTTTGTCATGCCCCTGACAGTTCCAGGCTTTACTTTTCTATGTTATGTTATGTTATGTTAGATTTCTATGAGTTCGAAACTCTGACTGTGTTCTTTTGAACTTTGTTATTTGGATTAAATATGTTATCTCTGCAATTCTACCAGACACTTAGAGAATTATGTCTATTTCTGTCGCTTTATGAGTCCTTTTCTGATGACAGAATTGGCTTAGACTGAATTTGGAATATTGGTTTGATTATGAAATAAGGACAAACTAAATGGTTAGTCAATTGTCCTGATTATTGATTCATTGTTTTGGAATCCTTAATAATATGTTAGATATAATTAGAAATGGTTATGTTATTATGGTTAATTGTATCTTATGATTATAGACGGTATATAGAGAATTATTGTTATTTAATGTTAATCTAATTCTGAATTCAAAATAAATAAATTTGTATATATGTATTTTTATACATATAATTATGAGTGAATGTTTTAGTAAGTATGTGGTATTTCATTTACTAAAATTATATGAATTAACTAAGTTAGTATATCCTATTTTGTATGTTAATAGGAGGTTAGTGTGATGAAGTGTTAGTTATTTGGCATTGTCATGCGCTGTTATCTTAGATGTTTAATGTAGTAAATTGACTAATGTTATTAACAAAGATATGTGTTAATCTATCCCTAAGTCTTTTTATTATTTTTTGGCTCGAAACATGACTTAATGGAAGGGTTTTAATGCACTTTCATTGCATTGAGGTGTTAGTGGGGTTTTAAGCTATTTTTTTGGGTTGTGGAATTGTACTATGTTGGACATTTGGCAGGAAATGGGTTGTGTTTACTACAAGAGATAAGTTTGCATTGAATGAACTTATCGATGGAAATTCATTGTTGTGTTTGAAGTCCGCCATTAGCTCTGGGTTAAGGTGTTGCAGTTGTATATGACTCCATTTTTTTTTCACCATGTTATGCTGTAGCATTTTGGGTAAACAGTTGGTTATGGACCCATGTTACTGTTGTATCCTTCATGATAAGTGGCTTGGAATGGAAGGGATTATCATGGCAAAGTTAAACCCTTCTGTTCATGGTCATTTAGGAAGTTGGGTGTTTTATACTGTTATCTCTGCATTTTGGGCTCTCTTGCATGACATTTTGGCAATCTGGGAAGCTCACCAGGCAGGGGGCTAGCTTCGGCATTTTGGTTTTGGATATCTCCTCACACGAATACCAGGCAGGGGCATCTCTTACCTTATCCTCTATTTCCATTCTATGTTCTGCAAATGAAATTAATGGAATGTAGATTACTACTGTTTGTTAGTTGATGAAATGTTGAAGATTTGTGTTTGTATATTTTGGTGAGTTTCGGTCATGAATCGATCTTTTTCTTTCTTGGAAAGATTAAGAAGTCAGTTTAGTTAAACAATGCTATGATTTATTGGAGAAACTTGGTAACGAACAACTATTTAGTAAAGAGATTGGTATTAGTGTGGTATTTAACACTTGTCTTTAATATGCTATTTTCGAGCATAATGTGTTAAGGGGTTTTCTCTGTACTGAGTTTGGTTTTGGCAATGTTTTAGTTAAGTCTGTGCTGAACTATGGAATATAGTTATGTAGATGTTATATGGTTATTTCCTTGTGTGTTTTGGTGTCGATGTTTACTTGCTTTGGACAGTGTTAAGGGAGTTAGTCAGGTTTGAGAATCGGCATATTAATACAGTATGGAACTAGCATGAGTTTTCTTGTTAAAAACTTCTTTAGATCTTCTTGCACTATACCTATTGTTAGGAACACTGTAGCATCATAATGTATTCAGTTTGTAAAGTCTTGGTTATAAGGTGGAATCAGGTTTTTCTACCACAGTCATTAACCGAAGTTGGTATTAATGTTTTCTTTTGAGCTGTATTGTGGAAATTGGAGTTAGTGGTATTCATAATGTTATATGTTACCTATCATATTTTGTATTTACACTTGCAACATAGGTGTGGAATTGAAGTATTTTTCTGGGTGTATTTCTTTAATTTTCTGGTGTCGATGTTTTGTCAAATGGGTGTTTGTCACTGTATGTATCAGTCAATAGAGGAATGTGGATGTCTTTGGTTATGTCAAAACTTGATTACGAGCTTTATGTTTCTTCAGTAATAATCACTAGTGTGTATTACAGTTGTTACGACATTAGGAAATGTTAAGGGATTTATAGGAAAGTCAATTACTATCTTGTTCAGACAGTAAGGAAAAACACTTTGGTATTTTGTTTAAGAGGTAGAAGTCAGTTATTATTATTATTCTGTCATTATTTTATGTATTCGGCAGATTTAGTAGTATATTAAGGTCGATGTATTCTATGGAAAAACTAAGACAATTTGAATGGTTTTTCCTATTGCATACTTATGGACTTAAAGTATTAATTACAAGTTCATGCAATTAGATATATAAATATATATACCTGCTGGGATATGTATATATATACACAAGCCGAGGTGTATACATGTACATACGCCAACATGTATATAATAGATGTTATGATTGTCATTCTGAACTATTAATTACAAGCTTATATAATTATATAAACATATATATATACCTACTGGGATATGTATATGTATACACAAGCTATGGTGTATACATGTACATACGCCAACATGTATATAGAGGTATAAACTTGTAATTAATAGAGTAGGATGTATGGTCAAATAGTTTAATAATTCAGTTATGGCAAGCTTGTATGTTTGTTATAAGCTATGGGTGTTGTGTTGATTCAGTTGATAGATGAATATGTTAGTTCTTTTCTATTCAATGGAAACATGAATTTGATATGGACATTTTATTGTACAGTTTTAGATTTAATGTTAAGTCAATGTGAAGATTATTTTGATTGGATTTGTGACGTAGAAAGAGTTTTGATCTTTTCTTCTTTCGAGAAACATCATGTTTATGAATGTATGTTAAGGAACATGGTAATATGGTTTTATAATGGATTTCTGTTTGCTGTTTCAATTTTGTAAATTGATGCAATAGAAACAGAATGTTAGTGAAATTCTGTAATGTAGTTCATTTCACTGCTTTCATTAATTGCTAGATCAAGTGTTTTTGAGATAATGCAAGTATGATCCTTAGATTGGGGGCTGACACTAGTCTAGTACCTTGAGATGATAGAATTTCTGTCAGTTGAAACTGACACTAGTCTATATCCTTATGGGAAAGAATTTCTGTCAGTTGTTTAACTAAGTGATAATTATAAAATTCAAGGGTCATGGGTTTCAATTAACAAAGGTAAAACATTATGGTTTCATCAGACATAATGGATTACTACGAGGTTTCCTTATGGATACATAGCGTAGGTCCTTGTGTGGACACCAATGAACTATTGGATCATTACTTGTCATTTTCTTTGTGAGTTTATTTCTGTTAGAAAGAAATTTAGTGCTTGATGATTTTGGTGTAAAAGAATGGAATTATGTTATTTAGTTTTCAATTACATCTGTATTTAAATCTGCATAAATGTTATATTGTACTGACTTTTATGATTGCAGATATTTGGAGATGATTCATTTTCTTTATCATTGTGACTGAGCCCTGTTTGCTGTTTGTGTTTGTGTTTGTGTTCATTTTAATTTTTAGGTTTTAGATGGATAAATCAATGAATATGGGACAGTGGATAGTAGTTGTTAAGTTTTATGGGAAACAGATCATTTCATGATTATTAGTTATCAGATCTATTCGTAGAATGTAATGATTTTGGAAAGAAGGAAATTTTGTTTTGAGACTTAATCTTTGAATAAAGAGTATTATTATTACTCTGATGTAAATCGATTGTAAACTATAAAGCTCTTAGAAGCGGTTGCTATGATTGTATGTAACAGTTTGTAATTTTTAAGGAAAAAAATTATTACTGTGGTTTTATGTGAATTTTATTTATGGTTGTTTCTTCTTTAGTATCATCTTTTATCTTTAAGTATAGATGGCGGGTGTTACATATTTGAATAGTTTGTAGCAGCAACAACATACTCTGCTTTGGCTATAGACTAAGAAATGCAAGCCTACTTCTTACTTGTCCATGTAACAAGTCTTTCACCAAAGAAAAATGCTCCTCTAGTGGTACTTTTTTTGTCATCCATATTTCTAGCCCAATCAGCGTCAGTATAGACTTTGAGTCCAAATTTGCCTTCTTTAGGATACCATAATTCATAATCTTCTATTTTCTTCAAGTATCTTAAGATTCTCTTTGTAGAAACCATGTGTGACTCCCTAGGATTTGTAGAAAATCTTGCAACAATTCCTAGAGCATGTGCTATGTCTGGCCTACTATGCACTACATACATTAACTTACCAATCATAGATCAGTACAATGTTTGGTTCACCTCTTTAGTTTCATCTTTCTTAGTCAGTTTACATCTAGTAGCCATCGATGTTCCAACAGGTTTAGCATCTTCCATGCCAAATGTTCTCAGTATTTCCTTGACATATTTAGATTGTGTGATGAATATCCCATCACTCTGCTGAATCACTTGTAGTCCTAGAAAGAACTTAATCTCTCTGAACATAGACATTTCAAATTCACTTCTCATTTCATTAGAAAATGGCTTATAGATTTGATCTTGTCCTCCAAATATTATGTCATCCACAAATATTTCAGCAATAAGAATAGCATCATCAATATCTCCTTTCATATACAAATTGTTGTTCTCGCTAGTTCTAACAAATCCAATACTTAACAAATAAGTATGCATCCTTTCATACCAGGCTCTAGGTGCTTGCTTCAAACCATATAAAGCTTTATGTAATCTACATACCATATATTTCTTGTCTGGATCAACAAACCCTTCTGGTTGTTCTATGTAGACTTCTTCTTCAAGTATCCCATTCAAAAATGCTGACTTAACATCCATTTGATAAACTTTGAACTTTTTGTGTGTAGAATATGCAAGTAACATTCTGACTCCTTCTAATCTAGCAACAGGTGCAAATGTTTCACCATAATCAATTCCTTCCTCCTGTGCATATCCCTTGCATACCAATCTATCTTTATTTCTTGTTACCTCTCCATTTTCATTCATCTTGTTTCTAAATATCCACTTAGTACTGATAAAATTCTTATCTTTAGGTCTAGGTACTAAGGTCCATGTTTTGTTCTTCTCTATCTATTCTATTTCCTCTTTCATTGCATTAACCCATTCATCATTTTCCAATGCAACTTTTACATTTTTCAGTTCATATTCACAAACTAGACATGTACCTTGTCTTATCTTACTCCTTTTTCGCATGCCAGCTTGTCTATCTCTAATGATTTGTGTCTCAGGATGATGTCTTCTAACAAATCTTTCTAGTATCCAATCTCTTCTTTCTTGTTCATCCTGTGCAGGTTCATTTTCTTACTTAGTGGGTGCTTCCTGCTCATTGATTTCTTTTTCCTATTCCTTGGTATTATTTTCCTACTGACCAGTTGTCACTGTCTATTGCATCAGTAGGTACTCAGGTTGTTCAATGTAAGTGAATCTATCATAGTCTTCTAATTCCTTTCTACTTTCCTCTGTATTCTTATCATCAAACTCATCAACTCAAACATTAGTACTTTTAATCATTTTATTAGTTTCTTTGCTCAGACACTTGTATGCTTTAATTTTACTAGAATATCCTAGAAATATCCCTTCATCACCTTTTGAGTCAAACTTTCCATTTCTTTCATCTTTCAAAGTAAAACATTTTCTTCCAAAAATTCTAAATAACTTACAGTGGGTTTGTGTCCAAACCATAACTCATAGGGTGTCTTGTTAGTGTCCTTCTTTAGTTGCACTCGGTTCAAAACATAAACCATTGTGCTAACAACTTCTCTCCAGTATGTTTGCGCAACATTATTTTCTATCATTAATGTCCTAGCATAGTCAACGATTGACCTATTCCTTCTTTCAGCAATGCCATTCTACTGTGGTGTCCATGATGCAAATACTTATCTTTTAATACCATGCTCATTACAAAAATTAGTAAATTCATCAGAGATAAATTCACCTCCTCTATCAGATCTTAAGCATTTCAATTCTTTACCAGTCTCTTTTTCTACTTTTTCTTTATACCACTTGAACATCTTGAATGCCTCAGACTTTTATTTTAAAAATATGATAGTCATCAACCTAGTATAATCATCAACAAAAAGAATAAAGTATTTGTCTCCATAATAACTTTGAGTTCTCATAGGACCACATAGGTCAGTATGAACCAACTCAAGTATCTTCTTTGTTGAATAATATTTTCTTTTGAAACTAGATTTATTAATTTTACCTTTCTCAAATTCATGACACATAACATGATTAGGCTTTGAAAAGTTAGGAAAACCTCTAACTTTTTTCTTTTTACTGATCTTAATCATGTTATCAAAATTCACATGGCATAACCTCTTATGCCACAACCAAGAATATTCATTTTTCATCATCAAGGAAGAAGACTCATCATTATCAAGATAAAACATATTATCTTTTTTTTTTTCTCTAGTTCCAACTAGTCTTCCTCCATCATCAAATATTTTCAATTTCTTGCTCTCAAAAGCAACTTGGTGACCTGAATTCTTCAGTTGTGCCACTCTTAGCAAATTATAGTTCAGTCCTTCTACCCAATAAGCATTTTCACATTTTATTCTATCATTTAGCATCAGGGATCCTTTACCTCTTACCATATAGGGTGTGTCATTACCCATCTTAATAGATCCACCAGTGTATTGCTCAAGATGATCAAATTTATCATCATCACCAGTCATGTGATGTGTACATCCACTATCTATGATCCATGTATTATTTTTATTAACTTTTGAAATTAGTGATGTTTCTACATGTTTTTCTTCTTCCTCAGAATCATCTTTCATAGAAACAAATAAAACTTCTACATCATCATTTGAGTCAGATTCAAATTCATTTTCTTCTGCTATGTAACATACCTTTTTTCCTCTATCATTATTATCTTGGTTGTCTTTGTTTTTGTGTTAGTAGCTCCTATTGTTTCTTCTCCCATAGCTTCCTTCAGATTAGTCTTTGGTTCTATCATCATCTTTCTTGTGTGGACATCTAGCAGTAATGTGACCAACTTATTTATAGTTAAAGCATGCTAGAGGTAATTTACCTCTATATCTTCCTTTTCCTTTAGGCAACGTCCTGGCCATAAGAGCTTCAAGTTCATCAAGCTCATCATCGGTATTGCTATCACTATCATCCTTATTATTTATGCTACTAGACTTACCAATCTTTAGAGAAGTCATGAAAGTGGATTCAACATTTGGTACAACACTATTATCATAATTATTCAGTTCAAATGTTGTAAGCTTTCCAATTAGATTATCAAGAGTGAGTGTGTTGTTAGGTGCTAACCTATTTTCATGAATTGCAAATATTTTGATGGCATAGATAGGCAATAAGGTCCTTTGAATTTTTCTTACCATGGTATCTTCATCAATAACTCCATTCGATGCTCTAATAGAATGAACTACCTCCTTTATTCTATTTGTGTACTACATAATGTGTTCACCTTCTTTCATCTTCATGTCATCAAATCTTCCTCTTAAGCTTTCTGCTCTTTCTCTCTTGACATTCACATCACCACTATAAACTTGAGCAAGTTTATCCCACATCTACTTAGCAGTAGTACATTCCTTGATGTCTTCAAATTTGATATCTGAATAGGCAACAATAATCATAGTAACATTATGTTCATGTCTGTCTCTTAGTTGATCAAGGGTCAAGGGACTAGTGGGTAGTGCAAGGTATCCATTCTCCATCAGATCTAGGGTAGAATTCCCAATTTTAGATATATGCAGCTTCATTCGGCTTTGCCATATTGTGAAGTTGTCTTTGTTTAGCTTTGGCACTTCCCTCTTAAACATTTTAAGACCTTTGTGTTGAAGTCCTTAAAACTCTATTCCAAGAAACCACAGCTCTGATACCAATTGTTAGAATAAATGAGAGGGGGGTGAATCAGTTATCCACAGTCCCAAATCAAAATTTATAATCCAAAAAAATTTACTTAAACTTCTACAGCTCAGTAACATAAAATCCTATACTGTCTATGATTTTATTGATTACCAGTCAATAACATATAATGATTACCAATCAAATCCAACATGTAATATGTAAAGTATGATAACAAACAATCACCACAATGAACACATAACACAAAAGATTTAATGTGGAAACCCTGTGAAGGGAAAAACCACCTGGGACCAGCAACCCAAAACTTTTCACTCTTCTGAAGTGAGGTCGATGAAGACCCAACCCTATTAAAGGTTATGAACACACTATGAGGTGTGACCTTGTTAGAGCATTTTAGACCAACAGTTATTGTCCAACCAGCATTCACTATGGGGTTGACAAGATAACAATGTTCATTCTATGAATGATACATATAATATTTTCCTAGTCCACTCTGTTAAGAGATTTGTTTGTATACAATTGTTAAACTATAATAGTAGGTGATCTAATTACAATACAACTTCAATTGAAAATTTTTAGATGTATATTATGCTCATTTAAATCCTCTAATCAATATATCAATTCTGTATCAACAATAATCAATGACTTATTGTCACTTGGTAATAGCTTTCTGACACTTGATAAAATCTGTAGTTCGGTTCTCCTTAACCAGTTTGATCAGGCATACATGAAAATTATTCATGCAATAATTATGTAGTCTCCTTCCGACATGACTTTCATAATGAAACCCTAGTCTCTTAAATAGACAAGTAAACCATTTTCTTCTCCTCCATTAGATTTTTCCACTTATTCTCATTCATCCATTTTTCCACTTAAATCTTTCTCGACTGATGTGTCAGTAACACATTTTTATTCCATCCTTTAGATCTTCCTTGAATTTTGTTAGCCATCGATCTTTGTAACAAACTTGATCAACATCTCCTATCATGAGGTACTTTACAACTCATCAATCTTTATTGGCTAAACTAATCATTTAGTTCCTTTCTCTTGCTTGGTTAACAAAGAAATGTGTCGGCAAAAACAAGGTCAGTTTATACTATGCTCGGTATACACTACACTGCTCAATGTATATTGTTATGCTTCATTAACCGACCACACTCCCTTGTATCTTTCAGCTCTTTTCCTCATCATAGATGAATGAAACACAATCAAGTCAATAACATAAGGTCATAGACTCATTAGCAAGTTACCCAATGTATTACTTATCCTCATTTATCATATACATCTTCCTCATGTAGATATTTTTGTTCTTCATCTCTCTTACTCTTTTTCTATAGATGTTTAGGTATGTAACTTACAACATAAGTGCTGTCAAAACTAGTTGACATCAATGACAACATATTATTGATTTAATCATATATCATATCTAATCAAAAACTAAGTGATCTCTAATCACAGATCTTCAATTAGGTTCTAAATTAGTTGTAGTTCATCAGACTTACCTAACCCTATTTTTTTGAATTTTCATTGCGACTTAAGGGCCTAGTTTGGTACACCATGATCCTGCACATACCCAGGTATTTCATTTGGGGTAAATGGATTTTTAGGTTTCTATACTTTTTCTTTCAATGCCTTGAATGCACCCTTATTCCTATAGATGACACAAGCATAAACCTATTTATTTAGTGAGCGGCCACCACCTTGGTGATCCTTGGCTAAACAATTTTGCAGAGCCCTCACCTATGCTTTGTCTAATGCAACCCATACTAATCTAGGTAGTTTCCATACCTTTCTAGGAGATCTATCATCCATGAAACCATTTTTACTAAAACCCCTGTATGCCCTCTTCCCACCTCACTTCCCTATACGCCTGCTCTGCTCCACTATTCCCCAATCAAGTGCGATCCATTTACACTCAAATAATTGTTACAAAGCTTCCAACTAGCTTGATAATCATAAGACCTTACATTTTTATATTAGTAATATATTTTTTATCATGAAATGATCAAATATAAAAAAATATCAAAAAACTACTAGATATAAAGTTTTATGAAATATGTAAATAATTAAATTATTGTTATAAAGCATCTAATTAACTTAGAATTTTTGTTCATTTTTTTTCACTTTTATTAATAATGATATTTTGGATGACTTTATAGTTTGTATTAAAGTTCATTTTCATATAATTTTATGGATACATCTATTCCAATATTGTTCAAATGCGTAAAGAAATACATACAATCAAATTATTATTATAAAACTTTAAACTAGCTTGAAAATTATTTGACTTTATATTTTCATATTAGTAATAATTATATTATTATGAAAACTTATTAAATGTAAAAAAATATTGAATGGTTACCAAATATAAAATTTTATGGAATACATCTACTCAAGTTATTATTAACAAGCATATAATTAGATTTTGATTTTGTGGTTAGTGGATTGGGTGTTTCCTAACTCTTTTGTTAATTGTTGGATTCAATGGAAGCCTTCTAGTTTGAATCATGCTCTTCATGTTCTCTAATCTTTTATGATGCCACATATTTATTGGGGCACCTAGAAATAGAGGAATAATCATATCTTTAGAGAAGTGGCTTGTCCTTCTGATATTGTGGTGTGTCAGATTCAAGCACTCATCAAGGAAAAATTTGAAGTGGTATGTTCTAAATATAAGACCATGGGTGTCCCTATTAAAATTTATGAAGAGGAAAATAAAATTTCTCAAAGGTGGAAAATTCAAAGGAATATCTCTATTCCCCTTTTTAAATAGAAATGTCCTAGGATTGGTGTTTCTCGATCAACTCCACCTTGGGGTTGGCACAAGATCAATACAGATGGAGAAGTGAAAGGTAATATTGGACCTGCTAGATGTGGGGGAGTGGTTCATGATTACAATGGTAGGTTTTTCTCTACAATGATCCTCTATTTGTGTACCTAGACAAACCACTGCATCGAGGCTTTTGCCACCTACATTGGAATAAAAATGGCCAAGGATAAAGGTATGGAAAATATCTGGCTTGAAATTGATTCATTAAACATTATTAATTATTTGAAAGGTTTATCACCCTCAAGCTAGAAATTTAAGAATATTATTGAAGATGACAAACATATGTTAATTTTTTTTAATTCTTACAAAATCTCCCATGTCTTTCGTGAGGGCAACCAAGTTGCAAACATACTAGCTAATTGGGGAGTTAAACTCCCTGATATGATTAATTGCCCAAAACAAATGAAAATATGAATGCTTCTACAACATGATGTTGGGAAGTGATTTTTTATTCCTTTCCTTGGAAATGATGGCTTCCTACATGCGAATAAGTGTCTGTATTGGAGCCTCATTTATTTGTATGTGGTAGTGTATTTTGTAAGTCTTAATTTGGACTTTCCACATTTTGAACAGAGAGTTTGTTGAAACTAACTATTATACCAACATGTAAGTTGGTCATAATATATTGGATCTGATACTTATGATAAGTGGAAGAGCAAGGAGATAGTTTTAATCTACAATCTTTGGAGGTGGTCTTACAAGGTATATGGAGACTCTTCATGGGGATGATGCCTAGGTTACAAAATCCTTCATGGTAGGTTGGAAGGAAGGTATTTTGTATGTTTATGGCCATAAGATAGATATAAATTAATATCTCATGGCTAAAGTATCCAACATCATTATTGAAGGGAGGAAGTTTTACTAGGATAAGAAAAGTGTGGATGAAGAAATGGACATTTCCTTCATACCTGGAGAAAGGGACAAGGTCAAAAAGATCACAAACATTGATTATGATAGAGGGTATCCCTTAAGGATCCATGGTTGGATGTGGTTGAGGTAATAATGAGATACCTTACCTTGGATGATAGATTTACATGTCCCTTCAGTTATCATTCTATAATTTAAAATCACTTTCAACATAATGAATTTCCTTTCCTTTCTACCTATTATCATTTTTGCATCATAGTTTGAGAGCTCATGCGAAAAATCCCATTTTCCTTGTTCTTCATGAGGGTTTAATATTATTGTTAATGGAACATTGGAAAGCTTTGCATATGGAGAGAAACCATCCTCCCAAAAAAGGGATTGAGTTTAAAAATAATGTTAGAGTCCATTGTGGTGATACATCTTCAGAATGGAATTCTTTTGATTCAGAGGGGGATGATGTGTTTCATGTTGGAAAAAGGAAGAAGCCCTCAAATTTTTCATACCTTAAAAAAATTGTGGTCTCTAATGATGAGGGCTCGAATTATGTCCCTCCAAGTGAATACATCCCAAATTCTCTAGACCCCAACAAAGATAATAAAGGAAAAAGAAAGGCCACAACTGATTCTTTGAAACCATTTGGGTCTGTTTTGGTGAGAACTAGAAAGTTTTCCCATGGGAAATATTCTGACCTCGTGGTAGTGACGACCCTAAAATATCCTTTTTGCACAAGCATAGTGATCTAGAGGATATGGGGAATAATACCCCTAATGAGAAGGGGTCCTCTATTTTAGAGACACCAAGTATTAATAAAGATATCAATGGTCTAATGGATAACCAAAACTAGGTTTTCTCTTGGATTGTGGAAAAAATTAATAGCTTGAAAGAAAGAATTCCATCCTCAAAATAATAGTTGGATACTATTGTGGAGAATACTAATACATTGGTGAAGGGAATAAGTGAGTTGAATGTTGATAATGAGTAGAGGATAAAGAGTATGGAGGATACCCTAAAGATGATCTATGAGAATATTCGAGAGGTGGTTGTAGTCAACAAGATTTCCAAGGAAAATTCCATCGAGGGCCTTGGGAAGCTAAATGACCAGGCAATGGATTTTGAAAGTCTGTCCAAGGATATCAATGCTTCCCCTTTTGTGAGAATCAAGTCGGATAAAAAATCCCATTATAGGGACATGAGATCAACCAAGAATAAAAATATTACTACTAATAAAGAAAAGGAGGATGATATGCCTAGCCCTAATACCAGGTTAAGAAGTAAGGAAAAAGGGTTCACCACATTTATAATTTGGTTTAAAAATTTAGGAGTATCAATGTTGATTTTGGGTAAAAGTACAAAGTTGTGTCATAGTAGATAACAATCAATAGGTTCTGGTTGAAGGTACTTTCAACTGAACATGGTTCATCTAGACAATGTATGGATGAATGTGCATGGCACATATGCAACACCATGTGGCAGATAGGTTTTGGTCATAATAGGTCTAATCAAATAAGAAAATTGAGTAAATTTAATTGAAATATGTTATATCAATAAAGAATTGGTCCATATATATGCAAGGGGTTCGGTCGAACCTGGTTTAGCCAAACCAAGTCTGACCGAAACTAATTTTAATTAAAACTAATTTTAAGGTATTTTTAATTTTATTGCATAATTTCTCACTTTTGCAGTTGATTTCTCTATCAAAACTTAGCTTTATTTTTAAAAAATACCCTTTTGTAGAGCTTGTTATACATAGCAGTTATTGTTGCACCAAAAGATTGACCTATTAATGCCTGATACAACCACTAGACTTATAGAATATGTAGGAGGTGGTTAAGCCATGTCATGAACCCTATGAGGGATACTGGCCCATTGCCAACAATCCCCCTCCTAGCATCACTCATCATGGCCTGCATGGATTTAAACCTATGACCAAGCTTTGATACCACTTGTTACAAGTAGCAGTTGTTGTTGCACCAAAAGATCAACTTGTTAATGCCTGATGCAACCACTATACTTATAGAAGACACAGGAGGTGGTTAAGCCATGTCGCAAACCTTGTGAGGGATGTTGGCCCACTGCCAACAAAGCTTAGAGTCAAGATTACTGTCATATAAGTTTTATAGTGTTTTAATTAGTGTTGGAATGGAGAGATAGGGTACTGAGAGGGGAGAGGTGAATCAATGCCCACAAAAAAATTCAACTTGAAACTCAATCTGCAAATAGTAGTATACTAGTTTACCCAACTGAATCTATTCATTCAATTAACTTGAAAATGTAAATTGCATGAAATAAAATAATAATTTAGTCACATAACACAAGTATTTTGGTTATGCATAAACCATTGTTAGAAGTAAAAAATGTGGTGGGGATGACACCCACAAATTATTCACTACTGCAGATAATAAAGTTTGTCTGTTAGGGCTACAAGTTGTGATCACTTCTGATGATCTTACCCTATTCGGAGTAAGTATTAGATCATCTAGATCTACCTAGTTATAGGATTTTAACAATACTAATTGAGTGTGTTTTCGGTTAAGAGATTTACAAAAAACTGTTAGGTCTACTCTGTTAAGAGATTTTTGCTAACTCAGTTACAATGATTAGAGAATAACAGGATGTATCTGCAAATGACAAATTAACCTTTTCTGAAATAGATCTATGAAATACTGAATAAATATCACCTTGATATGTGAAAATTATTATCTCTGAATTGCTCGGTAGCCTTGTCTGATTCTACCTAATCTGAATGTCTCTGTATTCTTCTCTTCTCTGTTTGATAACTAATGTCTTGAAGTTGGCTTCTTGCTTCAAGATCTCCTTTGCTTGTTCATACCAAACATAACATCATTATCATTCCTTTGTCAAAATGACATGAAATACAAATATATAGCATACTGCTATTGCTGCTTAAAAAAATTAGGTTACAATATTTTAGGAAAAACCCTAAGATCTACGGTGTATAAAAATATCCTAGATCTAGCAATTACATAGAGATCATCATCACAATTAATGATTACATCTACAATAAATGATCCTCAATCTTGGTAAGACATTTTATGATTCTGTTGTAACAGTTTTCATAGATAAATGTGCCAAAATTGATTACTATGCCATTTCCTAGATTGCTCGATAAACACTATAAATACTGCTCGGTAGTTTTACTGGTGCTCGATATCTAGTCTTCTCAGTGTTTATTGACACTTGGTATTAGTATGCACTGATGCTTGATAAAACTACTTTGGTGCTCGGTTAGAACTGTTATCTTTTGTTCTCAGTACTGCCTTGAGATAACTCAGTGTGAAGGCTTATGTAGTTAACCGATCAACATGTATAGCTTGTAGTACTTCCATTTACCAGCTAGATAGCATAGGCAACTGAATAAATAATATTTGATAATAATGACAATTTTTAATGTTCAAGTAGAGATAACAATTAGATATAATATATTATAATTTTAAAATACAAGTAGGTATTTTAACATTCGAGAAGACACTGCTTCAAAAAAAGAAGAAAAATAGTAAATCACATTATAAAAATATAAAAATTAGATTTAACACTAGACAACAGAGTCCTCTTCAAGAATATATAATTTTTTTTTTCTGAATGGTGTATATTTGATAGCAGAAATTTGATGGGAGATGAAAACTATCAACTTTAGGTAAGTTTGACTTTGAATAGTTATAATGGAGAGAATATACATCAAAAATCAATCTTTCTTTTTTTATGCATTGGCTATACATGTCATCTAAGATATATTTTAAAATCAAAGCAAAAAAATTATTTAGATATAGTTTTTTGGCGGGAACTAGAACCTTGATTTTTAACATTTTTCAACAATTAAAAAATGGGCTTTGAAAATTAGAAACAATACATCAATTCTTGTTCAAATAATTTTTAAAAAATAATTTCCATAAACTTTATCTAGTTTTACACATTTTATTAATTCACATAATCTTCAAATTTCAAAAATAAATGTCACTTTTATGTCATTGAAGTTGAACAGTTTTGGTGTTGTTAACATTTTCCTTCATAAAAGTGTGTGTTAGAAAGTAAAGTCCACTAAGATAACTGAGAGCGGGGGTGGGGGTGAATCAATTATCTGATAATTATAACTTTTATCATCTTCAACAACATTAAACCATATAAGCAATATAATTACCAACCATAGCAAGATATTCATACACAATTACACAATAACACAAGATATGTTGACTAGGGAACCTCTTGATCAAAGAGTAAACCCCTGTGGGAATGATGAGCACAAAAGATCCACTAATATGAATATTCCTTGTGAAAGGATGGACTCTATTAGGAGTCTTATGAAATACATTCAATACATATAAATCCCTGTTAGGAGATTTTGAATCCCTATTAAAAGATTCTAACGCTATTAAGAGTTATGGAAGACAAAAGGACCCACTGCCCAAACAGCTTCAAGGTAAGATCACTGAACTCACTGTCCAAATAATATTTGCATTATTCAATAGAATAATATGTTACCTCTTCTCTGACTATGCCAAACTACACTCACTACTACATCAGATCTCAATTTCAGATCTCTATACTTCGCATGTCTTCCTTCACAATTTCGCTCTCATACTTAGCTCTTTTCTTCACTTCATGCATACCACATCACACATCATCACTAAAACAAGGAAAAAAATTCCTTCCTTTATACCACACTCAAATAATTACAAATGATTGGCACACAATTACAACATAAAAGTTTCCACATGCTACACCAAAATTACATAAAATTGTCAGCTTCCAAATATAATAAATCTTCACTCGTGTGACTTCTAAGTTTTCACTATCATTCGCATCACTATAAATGTGTCTCTAACTTCCCTTTAACTGCACAAAGCTAGATTCCATCCTGATTAGGAGATATCATCCTCTTTCCAAAAACTACTACTCAGGAACACTGCCTGAATACTGCTTCCACCAAAATGATCATAACTTTCATGAATAAATGAATTACTATCTACGCTCTTAACCATAGGCATATAACATATCAAAGAGTATATCCTCATTGTCTCATATCTCCAACTACAATATACCACATGTGGTAATCAAAATATTATCTGCTTCTGTGCAAGTCTTTGGTAAAACACTGTGTTGACATCAATGACAATCATAGTCATGAATTCAACAACAACTGCTACAGAATGGGTGCCAAACACTTTAGCATTCATTCCTAACAATCTCCCCCATTAGCATTGATGGAAACATAGATGAAAAACATCCAATGTTCCAAAAATCCAGTGCTACAACATTTCTTCTTCAAATCCTCTTCATCAATCAAATCTTGCTTTGTTATCCTGTTCAGTTCTCTCATATTATTTTTCATGCATACTTCTCCCCCATTGACATCACTGATAGAAATTTCATCACTATGTCAACAACAAATCAATGTCAAAAGACACTATTTAGAAGAAAAAATACATTCACTAGAGTCCTCATGACTCAGCTTAGATACACATACTCCCTCATAGAGGAAGTACCAACATCCAGTCTAGAAGAAAGATAGGGCTAATAAATTAATGGACAGATGCAACCAACTGCATCACTACTCAAAAGTAGGCTAGGGCATAACCCTAAGCATACCACTCAGATACTCAAATGTATCCTTAGGCAAAGGCTTTGTAAATATGTCTACTATTTGTTCCTTTGTGCTTATGTACTCCTGTCTGACTTCTTTCTTAGCAACTTTCTCTCTTACAACATGATACTTGATCTCTATATGTTTTGTCTTAGAATGTAGTTCAAGATTCTTAGACATACTGACTGTACTGGTGTTATCACAATGTATAACAATAGGTTCAACAAATTTAATTCCAATATCTTTCAGCATCCACTTCATCCAAATTATCTGGTTACAATTGTTTGATGCTGCTACATACTCTACTTCTGTTGTGCTCTATGAAATACAATTCTACTTCTTGCTTAGCCAAGAAAATAATCTTCCTCCAAGGAAAAATGCTCCTCCACTGGTGCTTTGCTTATCATCAACACTACCTCCCTAATCAGCATCTATATATGCACATAGGGTAAAATCATCATATTTTTCATACCATAATCCATAGTCCATTGTGCCTCTTAAATATCTCAGTATCCTTTTTACTGCTGCATAATGTGATTCTCTAGGTTCAACTTGAAATCTTGATACAATTCTAATTGAATGTGCTATATTCAGTCTTGTAAATGTCAAATACTATAATCCTCCAATCATGGATCTGTATTTCTTCTGCTCAACTACCGATGTTTCATCTATGCTAGATAACTTATGTCTGATTACCATAGGTGTTCCAACTACTTTAAAGTCCTCCATTCCAAATCTTTTCAGCAAATCATTCAAGTAATTTGTCTGACTTACAAAGATACCATCATTGTTTTGTGTTATCTATAATCCCAAAAAGTATTTCATCTCACCAATCATACTCATTTCAAATTTAGTCTTCATTTCATCAGCAAATTTGTCACTAGCTTCATCTTCTCCTCCAAAAATAATGTCATCAACAAAAATAACTATAATCAACAAACCATTTTCAATTTCTTTTGTGTACAGATTGCTATTTGTTGTTCCTTTAGCAAATCCCAACTTTAACAAATACTTATCCAGTCTTGCATACCAAGTTCTAGGTGCTTGCTTTAGTCCATATAATGCTTTCTTCAGTTTACATACTATGTCTCCTTCTTGAGTCAAAGGAAAACCTTTAGGCTACTCAATGTAGACTTCTTCTTCCAATTCTCCATTCAGAAATGCTGACTTCACATCCATCTGATACACTTTGAATTTCTTAAAAGCTGCATAGGCCAAAAACATTCTAACTACTTCAATTCTTGCTACTGGTGCAAAAGTTTCTTCATAGTCAATTCCTTCTTGCTGTGAGTATCCCTTACATACCAATCTTGCTTTGTTTCTTACAACTTCTCCTTGTTCATTCATCTTGTTTCTGAATACCCATTTAGTTCCAATTACATTCTTGTCTTTAGGTCTAGGGACCAATTCCCATGTCTTGTTCTTTTCTATTTAATTTAGTTCTTCTCTCATAGAATTAATCCAATGTTCATCTTCACAAGCTTCACTAGTAGATTTAGGTTCAATTTGAGAAATGAAACATAAATGTACCTTATTCCGAGTCAAAAATCCTTTGTCCAAACTTCCAATAACTTTTTCAATAGGATGATATCTTGATAAATACCTATTCGGTGTCATAGTCTCAGATCTTGCTTCAACTATAGATTCTTCTCTAGATTCCTCTATGGTTTCTTCAACATGACTCTCATTCAACAATTCACTATTAATCTCATAGAATAATTTAGTATTTTTAGTGTTAGGCTTAGGATGAGCTTCTTCATTAGATTCATAATCAAGCATTCTTTCCTAAATTTTGAACTTTTCATCAACTTTAACATTTGTGCTCTCAACAATAGTTTTAGTTCTCTTATTGTAACATCTATATGATTTTCTCTTCAAAGAATATCCAAGAAAAATACCTTCATCACTTCTAGGATCAAACTTTCCAATCATCATCTCTCTTTATATAACATTTGCTTCCAAAAATTCTAAAATACTTAACTGAAGGTGCATGTCCAAACCATAATTCATAAGGTGTCTTGTCTGTGTCTGCTCTGATTTGTACTTTGTTCATTGTATATACTATTGTATTCACTGCTTCTCTCCAAAATGTCTTCACTAAATCATTCTCAAATAACATAGCTCTTGCTACTTTAGTCACTGATATGTTTCTTCTCTCTGCAATACCATTTTGTTTAGGTGTTCTAGCGGCTGAAAACTATCTCTTAATACCATTCACTTCACAAAAAGTTTTAAACTCTCTAGAAGTAAATTCACCACCACTATCAGATCTCAAACATTTAATCTTCATTCCAGATTCATTCTCAACTTTGTTCTTAATGATCTTAAACTTATCAAATGCTTCAAATTTTTCTTTCAGAAATGCAATCCACATCATTCTTGTCAAATCATCAACAAGAATCATAAAATACCTTTCTCCATAGAATCCTCTAGTCCTGGTAGGACTGCTCAAGTCTATATGAACAATCTCCAACTTCTCTGCCGATGTGAACTTCTTACTAGGAAATGAACTTCTCTTCTGCTTAACCATCACACATTCTTTGCAAATCATGTTAGTAGGCTTCATAATTTTAGGCAAATCCCTTACTGCAAGTGTAGTACTCACTTTCACAATATTATCAAAATTTATATGACAAAACCTTCTATGCCATAACCAACTATCATCAATCTTAGTAATCAAACATGTCATCTCAGCAGGATTCAACTGAAATACATTACCTCTAGTTCTAGATCCAGTTTCAATCAGATTTTCATCTTTATCCTTTATCACACAAGTTTTCTTAGTAAACCAAACTTGATATCCCTTATCAACTAACTATCCAACACTCAAAAGATTATGTTTCAATCCATCCACAAAGTAAACATCATCAGCATTAGTCTTTCCATCAAGAGTAATAGATCCTATACCTTTAATCAAACAAGGTGCATTGTTACCAACTCTAACAACTCCTCCATTCTAATTGTTAACCTTTATGAAATTTTTCATATCTCTAGTCATATGATGTGAACAACCACTCTCTATAATCTAATCAGCTTTCTTTTCAACTTGGGAAACTAAGGCTTTTTCTTCCTTAACATTAGTTTTAGAATTTTCTTCTTTAATTTCTACGAATCCTATTTCATCATAATTCTCAGTATCACTTTCACTTAAATTTCTTTCAATAATAGCTTCAAGGTCTTCATCATTAGCATAATAACATTCCTTAGATCTTCTAGGCTTGAAATTATTTCTATACTTTTTAACTCTCTTGGGACAATTAGATGCAAAATGACCATATTCTTGACAAGTCCAACATTTAAAAAATTTCTTATTGTCTGGTTCTCTTTTCACAAGCAAGGCAATACCTTCTTCAATCTTTTTGTCTTCTTCATTTCTATATCTATTTCTACCAACATAATCTCCGCTCACACTGATGCTTCTTGATAATGTAGGGTGAATACTAAGAGCACTGAATGTTGTCTCCATTCTAAGTAAGTCTCCTGATAACCTCATGTTCATCTCTGTTGCTTCTAATCTTCCAAGAAGAGTCTCTCTTGTAAAGTTCATAGTACAAGGTATAACTTGTTCAATCATCTATTTTGTCTGCTTAAATATAGGAGTCAATGTCCTCAGAATTTTCCATATCACTTCATTCTCTATCTTTGTTCCTCCACAAGATTTTATCCCTGCAACAATTTCTGACATTCTACCAATATAGCTTCTAATAGATTCATCTTCCAACATTCTTATATCTTCAAATGCACATATCCAATTATGTAATCTAACTCTTTTTTCATATTCATCACCTTCAAAAGTAGAGTGCAAAGCTTTCCAAATTTCATGAGACTTTTTCAAACATTTTACCTGACTATATTCATTCTCTGGAAGTGATGTCAAAAGTGCTTCTCTTGCAAGTATGTTACACATGAATACATCTCTCTCATCATTAGAGCATGTCTCAAGGTCATCTTCTTCAATGATAGTCTTATCATTCTTTGTAGTCAACCAATAACTTGGTCCTAAACATAGTAGATGTGTCTTCATCTTTTCTTTCCAGCTGTCAAAATTTACTCCATCAAACTTAGGGCTTTCTTTCCTAAAATTCACCATGGATCTCCTTAAGCTGTTAAACTTCTCTTTCAAGGACCTGCTGCTCTGATACCAATTGTTAGAAAGTAAAGTCCACCAAGATAACTGAGAGGGGGGGGTGAATCAGTTATCTAATAATTATAACTTTTATCATCTTCAATAGCATTAAACCATATAAGCAATATAATTACCAACCATAGAAAGATATTCATACACAATTACACAATAACACAAGATATGTTGACTAGGGAACCTCTTGATCAAAGATAAACCCCGGTGGGAATGATGCCCACAAAAGATGCACTAATATGAATATTCCTTGTGAAAGGATGGACTCTATTAGGAGTCTTATGAAATACATTCAGTAAATATAAATCCTTGTTAAGAGATTTTGAATCCCTGTTAAAAGATTCTAACCTTGTTAAGAGTTATGGAAGAGAGAAGGACCCACTGCCCAAATAGCTTTAGGGTAAGATCACTAAACTCACCATCCAAATAATATTTTCATTATTCAATAGAATAATATGTTACTTCTTCTCTGACTGTGCCAAATTGCACTCACTGCTACATCAAATCTCAATTTCAGATCTTTGTACTTCGCATGTCTTCCTTCATAATTTCACTCTCATACTTAGCTCTTTTCTTCACTTCATGCATACCACATCACACATCATCACTAAAATAAGGAAAAACATTCCTTCCTTTATACCACACTCAAATAATTACAAATGAGTCGGCACACAATTACAACATAAAAGTTTCCACACACTACACCAAAATTACATAAAACTGTCAGCTTATGAATACAATAAATCTTCAGTCATGTGACTTCTAAGTTTATGCTGTCATCCACATCACTATCAATGTGTCTCCAACTTCCCTTTAACTGCGCAAAGCCAGATTCCATCCCGATTAGGAGATATCATCCGCTTTCCAAAAACTGCTACTCAGGAACACTGCCTGAATACTGCTTCCACCAAAATGATCATAACTTTCATGAATAAATGAATTAATATCTACACTCTTAACCATAGACATATAAAATATCAAAGAGTATATCCTCAACATCGCATAGCTCCAACTACAATATACCACGTGCGCTAATCAAAATATTGTCTGCTTCTCTGCAAGTCTTCGATAAAACACTGTGTTGACATCAATGACAATCATAGTCATGAATGCAAAAAAAACTGCTATAGAATGGGTGCCAAACACTTTAGTATTCATTCCTAATAGTGTGACACAAGTTTGTACTTTCATCCTTTTATTTAGAAGAATGTAGAGTTAGTTAAAATTCTGTAGACGTTGTGGGATGGTATTCCCTAATTTTTTGGTCCCTTTTTCTTGGCGTGGGACTTGCTATTGGTTTGTATTTGGTTATCCTATTTATTCTTTTGTTTTTCTATACTTGGGTTTCTAGTCCCTATAAAACTAGTTTTCTCTTGATAAAAAATAAGCATATAATTAACTTAGAATTCTATAATTTTAAAATACTTTCATTTTTGTTTCATTTTTATATTAATAATAATTTCATGTATGCCTTGACATTTTATGTTAAATTCCATTTTGATATAATTTTACAGAATACATCCATTCAAATTATTGTTATAATATATTAAAAAAATACATACATTGAAATTATGGTTAAAATGCTTTACACTAGCTTCACAATTTTATGAATTTATTATTTTATATTAATAATACTTATTTATTATTATATATATATATATAGTAGTTTAATTATTTTTTGTTAAAATTATATAGAATATATACTCAAATTATTCTTAAAAAGCATATAGGGTAAGAATAACAGTAGTTGTTATAGCTAACTATTGCATCTATAGATCTTGTGTTGGAAACAATTGTCTGAAGGAAATTGCTACTCAAATTATGTATTGTCTTTGATGTCACACAATGTCATAGTCTGCAATAATCAGTTCCTACCGAGCTCAATCGATCTGCTAGACAGGAAGATTAGTGCTTACCGAGTCCACTCGGTTATCAAAGAAAATCAGTGTCTACCGAGTTCACTCGGTTATCAAAGAAAATTTAGCATTTACTGAGTTCAGTCGGTCATCAAAGGAAATTTAGTGTTTACCAAGTTCAGTCGGTTATTAAAGGATTGTCGGTGTTTACCGAGTTCCCTCGGTCTCTGAAAGATTGTAGAAAGTTATGGTCACCGAGCACTGTCGGCCCTTGAAGGATTTTTGAAAATAGAGTTTGCTTAATTCAGCCGACTGTTATACTAAATAATGTCGATTTGACAAATCTGAAATCATATAAATAAAAGGTCAAATGTGAAAAATAAAAAAAAGAAATACAGCAGAAGATTTACAGAAGAAAGACAGGAAAGGTGTGTGCGAATTTGTGAAGGATGTTAAGATATCCTTAAGGTGCAGCAGAGATTTATTCGATCAGAAAGGATCACACTTATGCAGAATAGAGATCTGTAATCAGCAAAGCAGTTGCATTATTATACAGGTCATTTTCATTGTTACCTTCTTATCATTGTAACAATGAATTCTAAATCTCTTAACCGAGTTGGTTTAACAACCATATTGTAAATCCTCTAACAAGGTGACAATTCCATTGAATTGTTTTCAAGACCTCTTACCAGGCCACTCCTAGCAGGGTGATTAAATCCTCTAACAAGGTCACACCTAACAGTGTGTTTTGTAACCTTTTACCGGGTTGGCTTCTAATCGGGCATCACTTCAGAAAAGTGAAAATCAGTATCTAGATACATTGGTGGTTTTTCCCATATTGGGTTTCCACGTTAAATCTTGTGTCTCTTGTGTTCTTAATTGCTATCTTAATCATACACTAGTGCTGATGAATATCTAAAAGATAATTTTTCTAATACTTTCTGCATCTTCAAAGTTACTGCAATCTATTTATCGAGTGCTAAAATAGATAACATTTTTAAGATATCCTAAGGGATCTGGAAAGAAATAATTGTGAAGTGTTTTATGGTTGACTAATTCACCCCCCCCCCCCCTCTCAGTCACTTCATCCATATTCCATCAATTGGTATCAGAGCTTTTGGTGCTTGCAGGAAGGGTTTCAAGGACCTAAGCTAAAGATTAGGATGTCTTACAAGAGGGAAAATCCAAAGCTCAACAGAGATAACTTTTCAGCATGGCAAGGTCTCGCGTGACTTCATCTAGCTTCCATTGGTGATTTAGGATGCAAATACATTGATGAAGAATACACAATTCCTATTGGCGCATTAATTGTTGAAGACATTGCAGAGAAAAAGACTCATAACACCATGATGATAGACATTGCATCTGCTCTTAGCTATGAAGAATTTGATGATATTAAAGAATACACTACTGCATATGAAATGTGGATGGCACTGAAGAAAATATGTGGTGGTGATGCAAATGTGAAAAGAGCCAAAGCAGAAAGCCTAAGAGGATAGTTTGACAAGATGAATATGAAGGAAGATGAAAACATTGCAAAATATGTTGAAAGAATAAAAGCAATTGTAAGTGCAATTAAAGCTTCTGGAGGAACAATCTCAGATAAAACTGTTATAAGTAAGGTACTCAGAACATTACTCCCTATCTATGCAATAAGAGTATCAGCTATTCAAGAAAGAAGATGTGAAACAAACCACAATATAACTTTGGATGCTTTAGTTGGAAGATTGACAGCCTTTGAATTAGACAACTATGACAACTATGTTCCTAGTTCCGAAAATATTGAATCAGCATTTGAGGCCAAGGTTTCACTAAAGAAGAACAAGAAAATTAAAGAAGTTCAGTCAGAAAGTGAAGAAGTATCAGAAGAAAGTTCTGATAGTGATCTTGAAATTGTAGAAGCATTACTTGCAAAGAAGTACTCTAAAGGGAAAGGTAAATATAAAGGTAAAACTCCTTTAATCTATTTTTCATGCGAAGAAATTGGACATATTGCAGCTAGGTGCCCAAACAAGCAAGTCAAGGAAGAGAAGAGAAGTCACAAGTACTATGGCAAAAAGAATTTCAAATCATTCAAGGATAAAGGTAAGAAAACATGTTTTATGGCTAAAGATTCTGATGATAGTGAAGAAGAAATTGTCTTTATTGCTAGAAAAGATGAATCTGATGATGATGAAGATAAGATGGCACTTATTTCTCATATAAGAAAAGATGATATATGGATAATAGATAGTGGATGTTCACACCATATGACTGGTGACAAGACAAAATTTGAATATCTAGAAGACTATGATAGTGGTAATGTAAGATTTGTAAAGAATGAACCTTGTTGTATACAAGGAAAAGGAAGAATCTCATTGACCAAAGAACTCATATGTGATAATGCTTATTGGGTTGAAGGACTGAAACATAATCTTCTAAGTGTAGCATAGCTAATCAACACTGGTTTCAAGGTTGAATTCATGAATGGTCAAGCAAGACTGCTGGATGAAAAAGGAAAACTCATTAGATCAGGCAAACAAACTAAAGGTAACTTATTTTATCTTGATCTCAGTGAATATTCATGCTTTATTGCTCAAATTGAAGAAAGTTGGCTATGGCACAAAAGGTTATGTCATGTGAATTTTGATAACATGATAAAAATAAGCAAATTCAAGAAGGTTAGAGGCATTCCTACTTTGAAGAAACCTGATACTGGTCTATGTAAGAATTGTCAGATTGGCAAAATGAGTAAAACTAGTTTCAAGAGTAAGAATTATCAGTCTAAAGAAATTTTGGAAATTGTGCATACTGATTTATGTGGACCTATTGGAATACAAAGCTATACTGGAGATAAATTCTTTATTCTTTTCGTTGATGATTATTCTAGAATGATGACTGTTATGTATTTAAGAGAAAAATTAGAAGCATTTGAAAAATTCAAATGGTACTTAGCAAGAGTGGAAAAGGAAACAGGGAAAAGATTGAAATGCTTAAGATCAGACAGAGGTGGTGAATTCATCTCCCATGATTTTAACAACTTTTGCATTGAAAGAGGAATCAAAAGACAGGTATCAGCTCCTAGAACTCCTGAGCAGAATGGAATAGCAGAAAGAAGAAACAGATCTATTATGGATTGTGCAAGGACTCTAATGATAGAAAAGAACATTGCTATAAAGTACTGGAAGGAAGCTATCGGCACTACAGTTCATACCTTGAACCGAGTACAATTGAAGAAAGACACATTCAAAACTCCTTATGAATTATGGTATGGCTATAAACCCAATGTAAGTTACATGAAAATATTTGGTAGCAAGTGTTATATCTTAAAAGAATCCAAAAGAAATAAATTTGATGTGAAAAGTGATGAAGGAATATTCCTAGGATATTCTAGCAAAAGCAAGGCATACAAATGTCTGAACTTATCTACTCACAAAGTCATAGAAAGTATACATGTAAAGTTTGATGAGTTTGCAAAAAAGACTGAAGAAGAAAGCAAAAGGGAACCTGAGAACTACAGAAGATTTATTTACATTGAACCTGAAACATTGGCAGACACAACTATCAATGAGGAAACTATATCTACCGAGCCGAGCATAGTTACCGAGTCACAAACTGAGTCACAGGAAGAAGTTCAAACTGAGTCACAGGAAGAAATTCAGACCGAGTCCCAGCCTGAAGTTACCGAGCAAATATCTACCGAGCCTGAGCAACCTGAAGAAGAGATCCTAGAAGACAAAAGCATGAATCATTCAAAAAGAAAAGAACCTATACTAGCCAAATATGTCAGAAGACATCATACACCAGATCAAATTATTGGAAACAAATCAGATGGTACTATGACAAGAAGCAAGCTAAAAGGTACATGTCTGCTCACTGACTTTGAACCTAGAAATATCAAAGATGCATTGGAAAATGAAAGTTGGATTGAAGCAATGAATGAAGAATTAGAACAAATACAAAAGAACAAAACATGGACTCTTGTACCTAGACCTAAAGATAAGAATGTAATTGGAACAAAATGGGTATTCAGGAATAAGCTAAATGAAGATGGTCAAGTATCTAGAAACAAAGCTAGACTGGTATGTAAAGGTTATTCTCAAGAAGAAGGTATAGATTATGGAGAAAATTTTTCTCCTGTTGCAAGATTAGAAGGTGTAAGAACTCTACTTGCTTATGCAGCACACAAAGGATTTAAGGTATATCAGATGGATATAAAATCTGCATTTCTCAATGGAATTCTTGATGAAGAAGTCTACATTGAACAACCTGAAAGTTTTGTTGATCCAGATAAAAAGGACATGGTCTAAAGGTTACACAAAGCATTGTATGGTTTGAAACAAGCTCCTAGAGCATGGTATGAAAGACTCCATAAGTATTTGATTTAGATTAATTTCAAAAGAGCCAATGATAACAGCAATCTGTATATTAAAGAAGGACTGGATGACAAAATTGTATTGGCAGAAATATTTGTAGATGATACTATATTTATAGGGAATGAGGATCATTGCAAAGAATTTTTAGAGCAAATGAAAAAAGAATTTGAAATGTCTATGTTTGGTTTAATAAAATTCTTTGTTGGTCTTCAAATTCAGCAAAGCAAGAATGGTATATACATTACTCAATCTAAATACATTAAGGAAATACTTAAGAAGTTTGGTATGGAAGATTCAAAACCAGTTGGTACACCCATGTGTATTGGACTAAAACTTACCAAAAATGATGATTCAAAAGAAGTTGATCAGACCCTATACCGATCTATGATTGGAAAATTGCAGTATGTAGTACATACAAGACCTGATATTGCCTTAGCAGTCAGTATAGTAGCTAGATTCTCAGTAAAACCTAAGGAAAATCATATGATGGCAATCAAAAGAATCTTAAGATACTTAAGAGGAACTGAAGAATATGGTTTGTGGTATAAATTTGGAGGCAATCTAGACTTAAAAGTGTTTACTGATGCTGACTGGGTAGGGAACATTGATGACAGAAAAAGTACAAGTGGTGGAGCATTTTTTCTTGGAAAAAGACTGGTCTCCTGGACTAGTAAAAAGAAAAATTGCACATCTCAATCCACAGCTGAAGCAGAATATGTTGCTACTGCAGTAAACTGTTCAAATATTATTTGATTCAAATAATTATTAGAAGGTATGAAGGTTGAAATCAAAGAACCAGTTGTTATATTTTGTGACAATACCAGTGCAATAAACATTTCAAAGAATCCAGTGATGCATTCCAAAACCAAGCACATTGCTATTAAATATCACTTTGTCAGAGAATTGGTGCAGGACAAGGAAATCAGATTAGAATATATTCATACAAAAGAATAGATTGCAGACATTTTTACCAAACCATTACCTAAGGATGCATTTGTGTATCTAAGAGGTAAGTTAGGGGTCATTCCCCTATCCGAGGCTCACTAAATACAGTTTTAGTGATGCATCAACTAGAACATGATTGAAAATCAACTAGTTGATGCAGCATATTCAAGGAATCATTGCATATGAATCAATACTTGAGGTACATTAATTTACACCGGTAATATGTGAATTGTCTTTGGCATGTGTTGTCAAAGAGGGAGTGTTTGCTATGTCTTTGCTATTACTTCAAGAAATCTTCAATAGTCAGAAGGAAGAATTTTCAAGATAAAGGAAGTTTGTTGACAGAGGGAGATTTGAATCTGAACCGAGCTAATTCTTTCAAATTTCTTATGCTATGACATATTATGTTGCCATCAATGCCAAAGAGGGAGATTGTTGGAAACAATTGTCTGAAGGAAATTGCTACTCAAATTATGTATTGTCTTTGATGTCACACAATGTCATAGTCCGCAGCAATCAGTTCCTACCGAGCTCAGTCGGTCTGCCAAATAGGAAGATTAGTGCTTACCGAGTCCACTTGGTTATCAAAGAAAATCAGTGTCTACTGAGTTCACTCGGTTATCAAAGAAAATTTAGCATTTACCGAGTTCAGTCAGTCGTCAAAGGAAATTCAGTGTTTACCAAGTTCAGTTGGTTATCGAAGGATTGTCGATGTTTACCGAGTTCCCTCGGTCTCCGAAAGATTGTAGAAAGTTATGGTCACCGAGCACTGTTGGCCCTTGAAGGATTTTTGCAAATAGAGTTTGCTTAATTCAGCCGACTGTTATACTAAATAATGTCGATTTGACAAATCTAAAATCATATAAATAAAAGGTCAAATGTGAAAAATAAAAAAAAGAAATACAGTAGAAGATTTACAGAAGAAAGACAGGAAAGGTGTGTGCAAATTTGTGAAGGATGTTAAGATATCCTTAAGGTGCAGCAGAGATTTATTCGATCAGGAAGGATCACACTTATGCAGAACAGAGATCTGTAATCAGCAAAGCAGTTGCATTATTATACAGGTCATTTTCATTGTTACCTTCTTATCATTGTAACAGTGAATTCTAAATCTCTTAACCGAGTTGGTTTAACAACCATATTGTAAATCCTCTAACAAGGTGACAATTCCATTGAATTGTTTTCAAGACCTCTTACTAGGCCACTCCTAGCAGGGTGATTAAATCCTCTAACAAGGTCACACCTAACAGTGTATTTTGTAACCTTTTACCAGGTTGGCTTCTAACCGGGCATCACTTCAGAAAAGTGAAAATCAGTATCTAGATACATTGGTGGTTTTTCCCATATTGGGTTTCCACATTAAATCTTGTGTCTCTTGTGTTCTTAATTGCTATCTTAATCATACACTAGTGCTGATGAATATCTAAAAGATAATTTTGCTAATACTTTCTGCATCTTCAAAGTTACTGCAATCTATTTACCGAGTGCTAAAACAGATAACATTTTTAAGATATCCTAAGGGATCTGGAAAGAAATAATTGTGAAGTGTTTTATGGTTGACTGATTCACCCCCCCCCCTCTCAGTCACTTCATCCATATTCCATCATCTTGAATGATTCATCAAATTTTAACAATTTTTTTGTTGTCTCCATGTGTAAATTAAATACTTATAAATATTGTTTTGGGATCTTCATATTAACAACACATGTTATGGAATCCATTGTGCCCACAAGTGTCAAAAAGTGGTCATTTCAAAGTGTTGTTCAATATCTACTTAAAGATGCCCAAAACTATGCACTACAACCACCTCAAAAATTATCAATACTTATGTAAAAATGTCTTAGTAGTCATTTAAAAATTGCTAATACTTATGCATAAATTTCCTATTAGTTGTCCACTATTAGTACATGATATATTTATTAATAAATTTTAATCATCATTATTTTGATTTTTTTAAAATTAGTAATAAGAAACTAATACATAGAAGTGAATCCTTATTAGAAATATGTAATAACTGATGTTCCCTCCTAAGTGATATCTCTATTTGAGAATTAATGGATTGTTATTAATATCAAAAAGTTATTTAGTCAGTAAAGGTTGGAATAAGGAGACAAAGAAGTCAATTGGTCAAGCATAGAAAGCCTTCACACCGAGAAAAGATAAGGTATAACTTTATGTTAACCAAATATAGACTTAAGCAAGCACACTTACCGACTGTCAGGCATTACTAAGTACCGAGCAAGTGAACATCGATCATTCCTACACATCGAGCATTAGTAACTTACCGAACAGTGAATGTAACTTGTTTACTGAGTTATCCAAAAAACAACATAGTAATCAGGAATGACACATATCTCTATGCAAATGGTTACACCGATCTATAAATGGTTTACCAAGATAGAGAAATATTTAATATGGATGTAATCATTAACTATTTTGATGAATCCTATGTAATGGTAGATCTAGGTTATTTTTGCACACCATTGATCTTAGGTTTTCTAAGATCTTGTAACCCTAATTAGGTCAAGATTGTTTGATATATAATTGTAAAGATGTCATTATGAAACATACATCATGATGCAGTAGTTGCACATAGGGACATCAAGAGATCATATAAGAGTTTTATGAAAGACAATCTATCAGAGATAGTATCAGTTTTATCATAAACATACAAGGCTACCAAGTAGGACATAAGAACTTATGCATCACATTGAGGTGATATTTGATTGATATTTCATAGATCTGAATCAGACAAGTATAAGTTGTCACTTTATAGATATTCTATTGTTATCAATTTAACCATTGTAGTAGATTGTAAATATCTTAATAGAGTAGACTTAACCATCTTATGTAAATATCTTAACCGAGTGCACACTTGATTGTGTTGCTAAAATCCTTTAACAAGGTAGATCTAGTCGATCTTTTGTTACTCCTAATAGGATAAGATCATCTGAAGTGATCAACAATTGTAGCCTTAACTGGCATACTTTATTTATTATAGTAGTGAATAATTTGTGGGTGTCATCCCCACCAATTTTTTTACCTTCTAACAAGGGTTTTTGCATAACCAAAATATTTGAGTCATGAGTAGTTATTTTCATGAATGACTTATTATTTTGTTTACATGCACTTTACATTTCCAATTTTTATGAATGTATGTTGCAAACAATGAAATAAGTCAGTTAGTTAAGAACTACTATTGGAAATTGTTAAGTGTTTAAATTTTTTGAGGGTACTCGTTCACCCCTCCCCTCTCAATACTTTATCTTTCCAATCCCAACAATTGGTATCAGAGCTAGATCTCTTATTGAGGAAGTTTAACCACTGAAGAGGTAAAGATCTAAGGATAGAAAGATATAGGTTGGACAAGACTATTGAGAATCAAAAGATACAAATGAAAATATTCATTGAGCAATTCAAGAAAGAAAAATTTGAATTGAAGAAGTTACTAATTCAAAGGAAGGACATGAAAATTTGGTACAGTGAAACTGATTATCATGAAGAAGAGATAGATGACCCATTTGAGAACACCAGAGCTGGAACATGTAGTATATCTGATGCATCTGAAGGAGCAATATTTGATTTATCAGACAAGAATCTACATCTTACTGAACAAGTCAAAGCAGTGTAGATTGGTCAAGAAACACAAATGGTTAGAATGATTGATATCATTTACAAAGCTAGACAAGCTGAACAAGAAAGAAACTTGGTTGTTGAAGACAAAAGTTTGATGAATGAGAAGCTACAAGAAAAGGAATCTAAGATATTAAGACTTACCGAGTATCACTTTGAAATCTCTAATCAGATGGTTGTCATAAGTCAGGAATTCAACTGAGTAAATAGTGAAATTAAAAGGAAACTTGAAGATATTGGTGAACTCAGAGAAGAAAATGAAAGACTAAAGAATGAAGTCAAAATGAAACAAAAACATAATGAGATGATCAAGAAAGATGAAGATAGTTCCAAGAAGATTGATGAATTTCTAATTAGTCAAAAAGGACTTGGCAGCACTACTGGATTAGGCTACACTGAACAAGGAGAATCATCAAGACAAGATGAACAAATGAATGCCTACACAAATCAAAGACCAAAGAAGCTATCATGTTATCATTATGGAAAATTGGGCCACACATCAAATGTTTACAAGAGAAAAGAAAAAGGTATTCCTAAATCCACTCCTAAGTTTAATTTTCATTGTTATAACTATAACAAGTTTGGGCATTAGGTACATGAGTGCAAATCTAAGTTGAATATGACTCCTAAGAAACCCTACATGGAGAAAAATTATCGAACTTGCAACATGCATGGACACATTGCATAAGAATGCAGGACTAAGATGAAGGAAGTTTGGACACTGAAAGAACAAAAAAAAACCTATCAACTGAGAAGGCAAGTCAATGCATATACTTGGGATTATAATACATAGTTTAATTGCACATCATGTGGAAGGTATGGACATATTGTAGAAAATTGCATGAGAAAGAACTAGAGAGGAAGATGTCACAACTAGACAAACACTGGTATGGCATGTTTACATTGTCACAAGTTCAGTCACTTGAGTAAGGATTGTAGAGATTGAGCACCAAAGACACAAATTTATGAAAATGGAAATACAATTAAGGATATCATAAGGATAAGAAATACAATGTGGAGAAAAGAATCAAGTGATAATGATGAGTCAAGAAATGCAGTTGGTGACACCTCATCCATTGGATTAGGTGACATCACAACTTCCACCTAAGTCATAAAGGTATGTATGGAACTAAAAATTCAAATCGGTTATATCTAATAAATAGATCCTTATATCTAGTGATTGAATACCAAATCTACATGAAATCATATGTACTATGGTTTTATATGTTTTGAGCATTAAATGTATATAATCAGTATAAGTAAGACCAAGTGAGAAGTTCCTAGTCGGTAACTATCAGCAAGTTTAATTGATTCATGGTATTAACCGTGTGATATCGTAGTGTTAACCGAGTGTATGATGTTTCTAAAGTATACACCAAGTGCAACTATGCTTACTGAGATGTGTTAGGTCAAGCATTTAATGTGAAACATTTGAGTGGGAATTTGAATTTTGTTATAAATACATCATGGAATGAGTCATTTTTGCATTGTGAAAAAAGGAGAACAAAGCAATTTCGAGTGAAGAACTAAGCATAATGATTCCAGAGTAGTTTGAGCATAGATTTAAAGGTTTTTTGAGCTGAGTATTCATGGTTGAAGTAAGTTCTACTTTCATCAAAGTATTCCACTATCATTTCTCAAAGCCCTAAATTGTAGAACAATGGTGTCCTCATCGAAAGTAGACAAATACAAGACTAGAACTGAGAAGAAGGTCAATTTAATCATGTCTGCAACATGTAATGAACCAAAGTACAAGTTACATCTTGTAGTTGCATCTCAAATCGATAAAACTAGAGCATTTTTTAGCATACCACATAGGGTTTTTCTAGTGGAAGACATTCACACCTACATACACTGTAAAGTTGGAGAGGTAGATGATTTTGAGCTCCAATCCACCTTCCAAGAGCTAAGTATTGATAGAAAGCTCAAAGATGAGCACACAGACTTGAACGTGAAGGGTTTAGTCAATGCCCTATATTTTCCAAGGGTTTTTAAGAAGGAATGGATCAGGATCATGTTGAGCCCTATGCATGAAGGAAAACTATGGTTGGATGAACCTATTAAGATCAACAAGGACATTATATATGCAGTTACTGGTTACCCTATAAGTGACAAGGTGAAAGCGGTGAGGAGTGCACCAAGAACCAAGATTGAAAAAGCATAGGAGTTGAATGGGATGGGAGATGCATGAGAATCAACACCATTTTTGATCCCAAAACTAGGTTTGGTGCATATGTTATTGCTTACAAAATATTTCAGTCTAGCAGACCTAATAGCATGCCATGTGGAGCTATGGATATTATGTATAAAATTGTGAAGAAAGATTTTCAACTGGACCTTGCCGAGTTACTATTGAAGCAATTAGAAGAGAACATGAAAACCATTTGGTCGATGAAGTCTAACACATGTAAGTTTGGTTCACTGCTACTTTGCATATTTCTCTATGTTCATAACTTTTTCCCATCAATCGGGAATGTTGACTAGAGTACTGACTGACCGGTCACTCTACAAATTAATGACTTTATACAAATTTTGGGACAAGATTTTGTTAGTATTATAGATTCATATTTTGAACAATTCAAGGACTGAATGAATCTAAGAAGTGGGATACCAAGACAACTGGTTGAGGAGTATAAGGATTATATATGTTTCTTAGTGGACACTGACCACACTTTGATAAAGGATTTTGAATCGAGAACAAAATGGTCAGTACCAATGGGCTATGAAATTGACATTGATCGAGCTTCTAGGTCAATAAAGGATTTACAGGCTAAGCCCAAAGATCTTCAGGAAACTAGGTTTGGAACCTATGAAGAGGTCAAACAAAGGATAAAAATGGATCTTGTAATTGGCAAAGTGACTAAGAAATCTAAGAAAATGATGGACAAAATAATAAAATAATTTGGAGACGATGCAAAGATGATGATTCATTTGAGGATATTCTAGTTGAAGTAGCAACCAAGGAATAGTTACTCCTAGGTAACATTGAGCATGATGAAGAGGCAACCGAGTCAAAAAAAGGCATCCAGTCTTCACTGGTCAAGGCCACAGTAAAGAGGAAGCAAGTAAAAGTAAAAACATGGGAAAGGACAAGGTCTAGTACATCTACTTCTCCACCACTTAAGAAAGGAGTTGTAAAAATATCAAGGTCCACTCCTACAAAAACCTACCAAAAGAAAAAGAGGGGTGAACAAGCCACCTCTGAGCTACCAAAGAAGAGGAGAAATATTATAAGGGAAAAATATGACATTGATGATGAAGAAGAGAAAGATAAAGATCAATTCAAGGTAGTTGTAAATAAAAATCAATCTATTGATGAGTTAGCAGAAACAATAATCAAAACTACAGACCTTAGTAACCCATAGTTAAGTCGGTATGTACATATGTCAACAGAGGAGTAGAAAAAGATAGAAGAGGCCATCATATAGATGATGATAAATTTTAAAAAGGTATGAGTTGAATTTTCAAGATATGTGTTAGTGTTTGAACCTGCAGATTAATCAAATACTCAAATAATCCCAATGGCTATAACCTAGCAAGTTACAAACTACTAAGGTATTAAGGTTAAAACCTTCTTCACTTCGAGTAATACATACTCAGGCGGGTGTACCTCTATCAATTCAACAATCAGCTGAGCTCTAATTTGAGAACTAGCTCTTTCACCGCTCTGTTACTGCCTTCAAAATCCAAATCAGTAAGTGGCTAGAACTCTGAGTATAGCCCAAATCATCTTGACACACAGCATCATGATATAGACTATAAAAATAGCAACACGATACAATGACTTAAGGATATTCATCCTTCTTCCTTTTTGAGTTAAACTCAGGGAAGGGTTAACCTTGTTTATTGCTTCTACAAAGTACTGAAATACATACTTATGAACTTGTCATAATATGATTCAAGTCTGGAAATTATGCGTATAAAGTAAAATGTCAATCAATTATATATTTGGATGGTAAACGAATGTAAGTGGATCTAAAACCAGTCCCTTATCCGCTAGGCATCAGAGTCAAACTCTACCCTCACATATATCTATTAAAACAACTACAATGAAACTCCGATAACATGCCTAACATATCATTGTTTCCATTCCTAAACCTGTCATCAAATCTACATATAGGTATTCAAATCCCAGAGACCTCCCCTAAGATCTTACTCTTTCCTTGAAAGATACTCAAGCTCAACCCCTACATTCACCTTGTGAAAGATGTATTTAAACTGTCTTACAATTTAAATGCATAAAGAAATTAAAACATTCCACATGCAAAGACAATCAGATTGTAGTAACAGAACTCCAGTGTAGTTGTATTAATTGACAGAATGCATTCGTACAATTTTCCTTGATTTCACAGAAAATCAGGTTCTATATTTCAGACCTCTCCTTTACAAATATTTTCCAACCCGTAAGAATGAGCCAGAAATCCTATATATACTGATCAGCCATCCTGGAATCCTTGAAAGGATGCAACAAGCTTCGGATGGATCTCAAAAGATCTTTGTACTAAAAACAAAAAATATTACAAACAGAAAGAAAGAAGACAAAAATTGTAAGGCACATTTCCAATTGTCTTCAACAACTTTCACAGGTGGCCCCTTTGTCTGTAGATATTTCAGAGCAGTTACTAAATTTCTTACGTGAATGATGACCGCCATTACAGGCTAACCTACATCATCCTTTGTGTGGACACGCTCTCCTTCATATTCTGGATCAGGGGCCAATTGCATCTTACTCATCTTCTTTTTCTGAAAGGACAAAATGCTAGAATGGATATTTTTTTGTTATTACTTCCAAACTGTTTGCCCTCTACCACATGTTACATAAATGCTTGTTTCTTTAAAGAGCTGGAGTGGTGGCATCCGTTGCATCCTCAGATGATGTGTCTTCTTCTCTATTTTCTTCTGACAAAAGTGTTGTTTCCCAAACTGAAAAAATATCCTCAGTAGGCCAATCAAAAGCTAGAATTTCATCCCTTTTTGGTAGGATTTTCTTCCATTTAGTCACTACTGGATGTACTTCAGTCATTACCTTGGTAAAATGTACCCTAGCATCCTGTAGCATTTCCATTGGTTGTACAAAAGGAAGAGTATCCTCAGTGTGTATAGCATCTTCTATTTTGGTCAACATTTTATGTTCAATTTGCTCAAACCATTTTCCCTTCTCTTTCAATGTTCCATCTGATCTAACTAGACCAGGAAATATCTGGAAATCACTTTGAAAGTATCTCACCCTTAGAAGAGCTGTCTTCCTTTTTACCTCCTCTCTTTCTACTTCAAAATCCAGGAGGGCCTTAACAATTTTGTAAGTACTAGCTAATTCGGGGTACTTGGAATCATGGTCTTTAATTGATCCAATTAAAGTTTTCAAAACATTCTCCCTAGGTACCCATGTATCCAAAATTTGGCCTACTGTATTCTCCTCTTTATCAAAAGAAAGCAAAATGTCAGACAATTGCTCTGCACACTTGTAAACTTCTTTGGGTCTGACATTTCTAACAAGATGATGAATAGTATCTTGTACTCTTTTCTCAAACTTTTTCTGTCCTTTCATCTCTGCATCATCGCCACTTAAGGAAGGAGGAAGAGGAGACATGGGAAATTCAATGATGGGACTTGATGAGGAAGGACCAGCAGCAGAGGAAGAGATTTGCAATTGTTGCTGTATATGGACTGGACTTCCTTCACCCAACCTTTTCCTCAAGTCACCAATTATTTTGTCCTTTTCAAATATTTTTTGTCTCAGCTCTTCATATGCCCTCATTATTTCTTCAAATTTTCTTGTTAACTCTTCTTTCTCCTTAGCTTCTCTTTCAACCACCTTCTCCGCAAGATGAGCTGTTGCTACAACCATTTTTGATGCTTCTATTGCTGAAGTATCCATTACTCTCTTGACTATAAGACCACCGGAAATATTATCTTTAATCAATTGCTTTCCTTTATTTTCCTCATCCCTTTTCAGTGACCATATAACCAAGGCTTGATGGTCATTACTGAATGCAACTCCTTTGACAGCCTGCTCTGCCTCTTCCCTGGTTTGGTATGCAGGTGTAACTTGTTTCCTGATTGCATCAAGGACAATTGCATCAGCTATATCCCATTCAGGGAGGACTAATACTCCTGCATTTTTTACCATTATTCTTCCCTATTCTGGAGTAATCTTTTCAAAATTATCTGTCATTTCTTTCCTGGTTTCATCTTTAATAACCTTAATATCAACATCAGGGTTCTCCTTATGTCTCTTCTCACAGGTTTCTTCAAATTTACTGATATTCATTTTCCATAAAAATTGCAAAAAGGCCCTGGATTTCACAAAAGCATCATCAACCAAAAATTCTTCACATGCTAACTTGATGACGGGATCCAACTCTGTTCCTGCAAGTTGCTCTGCTGTTAAGCCTAATTCAGGCTCTTTTGGTTGCTCAGGAATTCCTTCATTTATTTCATCATAAGTCATGAATATTTGACCCTGAGATCCCATTTGTTGCATTTTCTCTATGACTTCTCGATCATCTTTAATACTTAAAGGCGATTGTGAAGGAGAGTATTGATCCTCTGGATCCTGTGGCCTCTCCTCTATCCTCTGTTTCTTTGTGGGAGGTGAGAAATCCAAGATGTCCTCATCTGGCTGATCCTGTGTTAAGTCTATAATTTTCTTACCCTGCTTTGATGAAGAAGGGATATCTGCCTTTCCTTTCCTCTTCTCTTTTATTTCAGATTCAGGGACAACTACACCATAACCAGTCTTTTCTTGCACCATGTACTTGCCAGGAGGCAGACTCTTTGTAAATATATTTTTTCCCAACAATGCCTTAGCCTTCTCAGGGTTTTCCTCCATGGCTCTTCTCTTCTTTTCTTCCAGAGTTTTAATAATATCTTGGAAACAACCCATTAGAGTGTCTATTCTCTTCCCCATAGGACTTATACTGCCTATAGGGTCATATGTAGGATCGAATTGTTTTACAAAATCAAAAGTTTTCTTATATACTAACCACTTTTCCTTCCTAACTTCTTGATCTTGTAATCCTGGGGTATTCCTGATGATGTCTTCAGGGAAATTGAAAACGTGGTTCACTGCTAAACATCTGACCTTTCTCCTAAACATATCATTGAAAAAACCCTCCGGGTCTATTGTCCTGGTACTTGTAGTAGTCAAATGATAAGGCTCCAAGATCTTGTGCATATTGAGCCATCCACCTTTTGTGATTATAAATTGATGGGCAATTGTGATATTTGGGAACAGTGTCCCTCTACCCTTAGCAATACTATTTTCCTCAATATCCCCCAATTGCCTGAAAAATTCTGCAATACCAATTTTGAGAGGAACTTGGAAAGGCAAAATAAAAGGAGTTCCTTTATAGCCATATAATCTGAAAATAGTTGAATAAGGATAGAAAATAAAATCACCCCAATTATGCACAATGTTGAGGTCCTTTGCAAATTGGAGTGGCCTGACAATTTCAGCTAGGGCAGCAGGGACTCTAGGACTGTCATGCACAAAGAATAATTTCAATCTGGCTGCAAAATACTTGTTAAATTGTATGTAGCTGCTATCCTTTCTGTCCCATGTCATGTTTAAATTCCACAACTGTACAGGCATATCTTCTCCATTTCTCTGCTTAGATAATTCCATTTCCCTTTCAAAATAATCAGAACCTTTAAACAGAAACATGTACATCATAAAAGAGTACCAGCAAAAGGATCTACTAACTTTACCCTTTTGAATCCCTATTAATCCATCATGGATTAAATCAGCAATGACAGGGGCATAATCAAAAGTAACTGACAAATGTGGGTGCAACACCTGGATTACCATATACATCAAGTGTTGGGGCATTTTTTCACTTGCATCTTCCCCAAAAACTTGACACAAAGACCAGTAAGCACCTCTTGCCAAAACATCAAAATACTCCGTTTTAAACGGCTCCTGTGCACCTAATCCTGTGACAATCATTCTTCCAATTTGGGTACAAAAATCCTTTACCGGGCCAATTCTGAAGACATGCTTCTATGCCTCATAAACCTCGCCTAATTCTTTGAAATCAATCGGCTCCAAGATAGGTGAAGGGTCTTTCAATTTGAAAACAGTTCTAATTTCATCAGCTGAAATTGTTAACAGTTTTTGCCCTCTAACACCTCTAATCTCTTTCGTGATAGGGTCATAGTTCTTAGCAATTTCAGTCATTAAATCTGCATCCATAAAAACTCCTGGCACTACAAGCTTACCCAAGTCATTTTCCCATATGTTACAAGCGGGAACAGGAGTATTTCTCTGACTAAATCCAACTGTAAATAAAGTGAGCCCAGTAAAGTCGGAAACACCACTTGCATTAAGAAAACCGACTGTAGCATCCTTAATGTAATTTCCTGTGTCATACAACCCGTCCGCCACTTTCACCCTAGGCTCTTTTGGTGTTAGTTGTTTTACACTGGTCAAATTTACTTTTGAACTGGGAAACATCTGTAACAAATCTTCATGAAGACCCCTTTTCAAATAATCAGTTTCACCAGAGAGCTCTTTCCTTGGTGGCATTTTGGGATTTGAAACTTTCAACGTACTTTGGCACAAAAAATGGTGACAAACAACTCTTTTAATCAAACAAGAAAACCCAGAAGTAACCAACCTTGTTTTATCAACCCAAGACACGAGAATCAATTTCTGCAACTCAATTCGCCGAGCTCCCTGCAAATCTCTTATGTCCTTACAGTTCTCTGAGTGAAACTAGATTCTGAAATATTTGCAATCACTTCACAATTATTTCGGCATTTTACCTCGCATGATTTAGTCATTAATTCTGCAGGAGATGAAACTATTGCTAGCCTGGACTCGCCACCCACTTCACCTTCAATTTGAAATCTGGCCGTAGATTTTTCTTGACAGACGATCGTATAATTTAGTCGCATGGTCGCATAAGCTTATTGGAGGCTAACACGACCATGCGACTAGCCTTCAATGTTACATCCCTTCTGGCGGTGATCCCTCAGCGGTTACCCCTTTTTCAAATACATGCTGGTCGCATGGTCGCATAAGCTATTGGAGGTTTAACACGACCATGCGACTAGCCTCCACACTTTATCCGCTAGCATTCAAAGTTAAGCCCGAAGCTCAGTCGCATGGTCGCATAAGCTTGTTGGAGGCTTATGCGATCATGCGACTATGTTTTAAAACACCGCCAGCTTTTAAGAAACTGCCATCCGCTTAGAAGACCGCCAGCCGTTTAGGTATTATTTGCTGAGCACCTTCAACCATGGTCCCACCTCTTTGCCGCTTCATTAATCGCAAGATTATAACTTAGTCGCATAGTCGCATAAGCCTCCAACAAGCTTATGCGACCATGCGACAAGACTTTAAAACACCGCCATTTTGCCAAATTTCTAAGCATCAAGGACATAGGATAAAATAATTAAATCAGACGGCTGCTTGACTCAAAGAAAAGGATATTTAAAACACGTTCTCTCAACATGAACTTAAGTGGGCTGGGCTTTCAAAAAGTAACCTTCAAATAGAAAGCTAAGAGGACGGCTTAGGGCTTTTTTTAAAAAAAAGAAAGGCCAAACTTAGGGTTTTTACACTTTTGAAGAATTTGTGCCTTCTCAAAAACAAGACCTAAGACAAGAAAACCTAACAAATTTGTGACAAAATTTTGAGAACATTCTGACAGCTACAACCACAAGATTAGAACAGGAAAGCAAGAACCGAAAGTTGGACAAGAAATTTTGAAAATTAAGAAGATACCCAACAATATGTACCTAAGAGTTTGTATGAAAAAGTGTCAACAAGATGGGCATATGCCTTACACACTAAGAAAATATGAGAGAACACTCATTGATATTGGTTATGCACACATTAACAATTCCCAAGATAGAAGACTTGATGAAATAATATTCTAAAATATTTTTGGTGAAGAGTCGAGCATTGAATATTTTGGCTAGAAAGCTTGAGGAGGTAGATGAAAACATTCAAATCTTATGGACTTCAATCCTCCAAGCCTGAGAAGAAGCAGATAAGTTGGCAGTGGTAGTGATACCTGAGAAGAAAAGAAAGAAGAAAGGTAAAGGCATACACTTGGTTGATGCAGACATGGCTACCAAGGAGCCAATAGATTTATCTACCACAGAGGTACCAAACACTACTATTGCTATAGATTTTTATCTGGAAGGTTATAAGTATACTGGGATCCTCCTGAGAAAGTATTGATAACATGGAAAAATGATGTTCTTATTGAAGACATCACTAATGGAGATCCTGATGATGCTAAGGATGATGAAGATGTTACCATTATTGTAGATCAAATTGAAGAAATATCACCTATTGAGGCAGCAACAAGTGTGATACTAGGTGATTTAACAATCTTAGTGCAAGCTATTGAACTTGTAACACAAAAAGAACCTGAAGGCTTGATCATCGAGCAAGTAAAGGATATAGAGGAACATAAGGATACAACATAACAAGGAACAATAGAGCAGAATACTGCAAATCAACCTGAACAAATAGAGGTAGTATCACAAGTATCAGAGGAAAGAAAACTAACAAAGACAAAAAAAAAATACACCACTATCGATGCCCTAGGACAATCAACCGAGACACAGGTCACTAGAGAAAAAAATGAGAAAAGTGTGTCTACCAAGCCTGAGTAGACAAATATAGAGAATAAAGCTCTAGTTCCATTTGTTAAAACATCCCCCGCACTACAAAAGAAGAAGAAGAAACATGGAAAGGGTCCAGTAACATTGGATGAGGTAATTGAGATACCTTCATGTGACCCCATAAATTTAGACCGTGAAAAACTTAGAAAATATGGGGAACTATGCACTAGGAAGGTTGTAAAAGAAAAGTTGAGAAAAGAAAGTAAAAGCAAGCAAATACTTGAGGAAATTAGAGACATCTTATAGAAAGTAGTTCCAGAGATCAATGTCAATGAGGATATTCCTATACTTGATCAACTTGCTTCTCTAACTCAACACATAAATGCCCTCGACATTGATGTAGAAAAGAGAATAAAAGAAAGGGCTGAAGAAAAGATATAACATAAACTTGTAGAGAAGATCAACCAAGAAGTGGAAGTCAATAAGGTGAAGCTGTCTATGGTAATAACTAAGCTTGAATATATTACTTAGACTATTATTTATTTATTTTTTAAACTATGTACTATAGAACAATTCACTATTGAGATCAGTGAAAGATTAAGAAGTTAGATGAAGAGATCAAGGTCAGTCTAAAATCATCTCTAAGTGATCCAAATGATTTCCACAAGAATATATTAAAAGTTCAAGAACTTAGGTGGTTGAGATCGGATCTGAGGAAGAAGGAAGATACCATAAGTGACCAAGTTACTGAGCTAAAAGATAAGTTGCTTCCCCACCTAAAAATTATGTCCAGTGACATATAGAAAATGTAAAATCCTTAGTTGCTACTCCTAAGATTTCAGTGTTGGAAAACATTTTTGATATGCATGCAAAAGTCGGTCTTGAGAACATTTCTCTTGACAACTTCAAGGAGGAATGGGAAAACCTCTTTGTATCACTGTAGAAAACCCACAAGCACATTTTTGACAAGTTGTAAGTACATTTTTTTATGTTTTTGGCATTAGTATCAAAAAGGGGGAAAACTATGTATATATTCCACTATGTACTTCACACCACCAAGAGCATGCACAAAGGGAGAGTTAGTCAGGAAAAGAAAGAAGTCAATGTATAGTTAGTAAATTTTGAGTTTATATATATTTTTTTCATTGGTACATATACATAAGGTTTTGATACTAATGCCAAAAGGGGGAGATTGATATATCTATTTGAGCATTAATGAATTTTCATTAGTATCAAAAAGTTATTCAGTTGGTAAAGGATGGAATAAGGAGGGAAAGAAGTCAGTCGGTCAAGCATACAAAGCCTTCACACCGAGAAAAGATAAGGCAAAACTTCATGTTAACCAAATACAGGCTTAACCGAGCACACTTACCGAACGTCAGAAATTAATGAGTACCGAGCTAGTGAACACTGAGCATTCCTACATTCCGAGCATTAGTAGTTTACTGAACAATGAATGCATTATTTACCAAGTTATCTAGAAAATGACATAGTAATCAAGAATGACACATATCTCTATGCAAATAGTTTACATTGATTTATAAATGGTTTACACTAATTTATAAATGGTTTACCAAGATCGAGACATTTAATATGGATGTAATCATTAAATCTTGTGGTGATTCCTATGTAATGGTAGATCTAGGTTATTTTTGTATATCGTTGATCTTAGGTTTTCTAAGATCTTGTAACCCTAATTAGGTCAAGATTATTTGATATATAATTGTAAAGATTTTATTATGAAACATACATCATGATGTAATAGACACACAAAGGGACATCAAGAGATTAGATAAGAGTTTTACGATAGATAGTCTATTAGAGACAGTATTAGTTTTATAAAAAACATACAAGGCTACCGAGCAGGACAAAAGAACTTATTCATCACATTGAGGTGATATTTGATTTTTATTTCATAGATGTGAATCAGACAAGTATAATTTTTCATTTTACCAATTTAACCATTGTTAAATTGTTACCAATTTAACCATTGTAGCAGATTGTAAATCTCTTAAGAGAGTAGACTTAACCATCTTATGTAAATCTCTTAACCGAGTGCACACTTGATTGTGTTGCTAAAATCCTTTAACAAGTTAGATCTAGTCGATCTTTTGTTACTACTAATAAGGTAAGATCATTAGAAGTGATCAATAATTGTAGCCTTAATCGGCATACTTTATTTATTATAGTAGTGAAGAATTTTTGGGTGTCATCCCCACCATGGTTTTTACCTTCTAACAAGGGTTTATGTGTAACCAAAATATCTGAGTCATGAGTACTTATTTTCATGAATGATTTTTTTTTTTTTTACATGCACTTTACATTTCCAAGCTATATGAATGTATGTTGCAAACAATGAAATCAATGGGTTAGTTAAGAACTACTATTGGAAATTGTTAAGTGTTGAAATTTTTTGAGGGTGCTAATTCACCCCTCCCCTCTCAGTACTTTATCTTTCCAATCCCAACACCTAACCAACCTGAAATTCTAAACTTTAAAATATATTATTTTTATTTCACTTTATATTAATTATGCTGAAGACATTCCCTATCTGAACACTATCGACCAGTGATTTTTGATTGTTCATATTAGAAAATAGACGTGTAAGAACAATTGTAGCATTTGTCACTATCATATTATTTTCAACTCTCTATTCATTATTTTGTTTTCTAGCTAAATTTTCCCCAATACATAAATTCAAAAGATCAAAATATTGGGAAATGCCTGCTAATATAATAATGATAACCAATTTTTTAAATAATCATACTTTATCTATTATTTTAACGTTTAAGAGTCATAATGTGCCTTGCACTTTACCTTCAAATTGTGCATGAATTTAGGCATCTAATAAGGAAAATCAGAGTTGCCATTTACAATACCACACAAAAGAAAGGACAAAACAATTCATTGAAGCTTGTTATATATTTTTGAAATTTTATTTTAACATTAATGATTTTTTTTAGGAAATAAGAAACTTAGGAAACAAAACATCAGAATTACTCTCGACGGATAATCTAAATGCAAGTATTGATATTTTTAATGTTAGTTTTTAAATTTATTTAATTTATATTACACAAAAATATAAGATATAATAATAAATATATAACAAATAAATCTACAAAAGTATAATATAAGATATCATAATAACTACTTATTTACTTATGTATTTATTATTATGTCTTATATTTTATGTATTTATTATTATATATTATATTTTATAAAAGAAATGATTAAGTATTTATTTAATAATATGTAATTAAAAAATTAAAATATAATATTTTAAAATAATATAAATTCAATTGTGTATGATATAATTATATTAATATTATATAATATTTGATATAATTCATATTATATTATTATCATATATATTATATGTAAATAACATAAATTATCAAATTTATTTTTGAAATAATGTCATAATTATATATAATAGTCTATAATAAAAGTTCTCTCTCTTTCTCTCTTACACACACACCAATTATGTTTCTCCCTTCCTATGCCTATCTATCTCCTATATCTCTATCTTCATCTTCATGTCTCTTTCTCACACACACCATGTTTCCCCTTCCTAGCCCCATCTCTATATATCTCTCTGAATTCTACTCAAACACACACTCCATGTCTCTCTCTCTCTCTCTCAACCTAATTATATTTTTAATTGGAAGGTTTTGTTTCAGTCGTGTTTGGATCCTTATAAGTTGATGCATAGTTAATTTGGAGTAATCCAAATGGCCTACCAAATGATCTTATGTTAACACAAATTTATGTACAAAATAGATCAAATTTTTCCTTCCCAACTTTTCACACCTCTTCGACTACCCATTGCACACCAAAGTATGATTTCTAGTAATAATTTATTTTATGACTATTTAAGAAATATTGAAAATTGAGAAAAAAACACATATATGATCATAGATACAATCCCAAAGCAAAAAACTCCCTTCTATTCATGTCAATTTCCATAGAAATTTATGGAACACACATTCAAATTATTGTTAAAGCAAGGTGGGTGGTTTATCACACTATTAATGAATGTTAGATATCACCTCTATCAGCAGGGATTCCTGAAGGCAGCTAGTTCTAGATTTGGAGCAACACATATGCACTGTAGGGTTGAGCACTAGAGGCACTCAACACATGAAACCCATGCCATTTGTATCATCTTGAAGTATCATCTCTGGGTTTCATGTTTTGATACTCCCCATAAAATATAGTATGTGAGTTGTCATTACTGGGCAAAATAACTAGCCCTCTGGATCAATAAAACTGTCGAGGTAAGTATTCATGACAATAGTGTGTGAGTAGGGTTCCCACGGCCTCCCCGAGTATGTCTACACAGAGCCCTCAGAAGCTTCATCTCTATTGGCTTGAGTGACTTTACAGTTGTCCAGAATAATTGTTGTGTTTTCATTTGGGAAAACCCCGATTGAAAGTGAAATTCAAACCTCGATTCAAATTGAAATTAACAATGTGGATGTAGACATAGAAACACCAATTGAGAAGGAAACCCCTTTGATTGATAATGAAATGAATGAACAATTTCAAATTAGAAGTGATGTGCTAGATTAGGACACACGTGACCAAATTGTTTAGATTATTTTTTATAATAAGAAATTTGGGTTTCAATGTCAAGTAATGTTACAATTAATTAAAATGACTAAAATATGAAAAGTGATGAAAATGTTAGGCATTTATGTGAAATCCAAGAATAAGGATGAGTCTCTAAAATAAGTTGTATCAGCTATTTCTAGGGCCTTTGACACAATCGAAAAGAAAAGTCATTCTAAAGATAGTAATGCGGCATGATGAGCAATAACAACAACTTTAGTAAAAAAAACTACTATTGATAAAAGAACATGATTACAAAAATAAGTGGATATCTTAATATTCATCGTAAAACTTTAGGAAGAGTTGTAAAGAGAAGAGTTCACTTTGAAAGTGATATGATAAACTATTTATGGACCTTCAGTGGTAGACTCTCGAAGTTTGACATGAAACTTTTTGGTGAAGTCAAAACTTTGATTGAAAAAGTTTGGCATGATAATAAAAGAGTCACCCAATGCTAGAGATGTTCTTAAATTAAGGGACGGTTCAAAAATTCATGATCCACATCCAAAAAACTTTTTGGATATGACTCCAACTAAATTGTATAAAAAATTTGTGGATGATAAGGTGTTAACTATTAGTATTAGTCAAAGATCTTTTGAAAAATGTAAACCATGGTATGTAAGGATTAACAAGGAAATAGTCACTTGTTGTTGCAAAACTCATGTTCAATTTCATTAGACCATTACGATATTTTTTGATCTATATATTCTACCATGCATACTAATGAAATGTTGCAGGAATGTGGTATAAATATACCACCTTAAACTATAAATGAGTTTATATCAATTTTGTTTTGTAACCCACTTAATGAGCAATTTTATCTTTTGAATGCAAGTCTTTGTAGTGTACGTGATGTAACACCCATATCTATACTTAAAGATAAAAGATGATACTAAAGAAGATACAACCATAAACAAAACCACATAGAACCGTAGTAAAAAAAAAATTTATAATTACAAACTGAACATATAAATATAACAACTGCATCTAAGAGCTTTATAGTTTTCAACTGAATTACATCAGAGTAATAAGAATACTCTTTATTCAAAGACTTAGTCTCCAAAACAAAATTTCCATCTTAACCAATCCTTTACATTCTACGAATAGTTCTGATAACTAAAAACCAAGAAATGATCTATTTCCCATAAATCTTAACAACTGCTATCCACTATCCCATACTCATTGATTTATCCATCTAAAACTTGAAAATCAAAATGAACACGAACGCAAACAGCAAACAGGGCTCAGTCACAATGAAAAAGAAAATGAATCATCTCCAAATATCTGCAACCATAAAAGTCAGTATAATATAACATTTATGAAGAATTAAATACAGATGTAATTGAAAACAAATAACATAATTCCATTCTTTTACACCAAAATCATCAAGCACTATAACTCTTTCTAACAGAAATAAACTCGCAAAGAAAATGACAAAGTAATGATCCAATAGTTCATGGGTGTCCACATAAGGACCTACGCTATGTATCCATAAGGAACCTCGTAGTAATCCATTATGTCTGATGAAACCATAATGTTTTATCTTGTTAATTGAAACCCATAACCCTTGAATTTATAATTATCACTTAATTAAACAACTGACAGAAATTCTTTCCCATAAGGATATAGACTAGTGTCAGTCACAACTGATAGAAATTCTATCATCACAAGGTACTAGACTAGTGTCAACCCCCAATCTAAGGATCATACTTGCATTATCTCAAAAACACTTGATCTAGCAATTAAGGAAAGCAGTGAAATGAACTAATTTACACAATTTCACTAACACTCTGTTTCTATTGCATCAATTTACAAAATTGAAACAGCAATCAAAGATCCATTTTAAAACCATGTTTCCATATTCCTTAACATACATTCATAAACATGATGTTTCTCAAAAGATGAAAAGATCACAATTCTTTCTCCATCTCAATCCCAATCAAATAATAATCTCCACATTAACTTAACATTAAATCTGAAACTGTACAATAAAATGTCCATATTAAATTCATGATTCCATTGAATAGAAAAGAACTAACATAATCATATATCAACTGAATCAACACAACACCCATTGCTTTTAACAAACATACAAGCTTGCCATAACCGATTTATTAAACTAATTGGCCATACATCCTGCTCTATTAATTACAAGTTTATACCTTTATATACATGTTGGCATATGTACATGTATACACCACGGCTTGTGTATACATATACATATCCCAGTAGGTATATATATATGTATATATAATTATATAAGCTTGTAATTAATAGTTCAGAATGATAATCATAACATCTATTATATACATGTTGGCGTATGTACATGTATACACCACGGCTTGTGTATACATATACATATCCCAGTAGGTATATATATTTATATATCTAATTGCATAAACTTGTAATTAATAGTTTAAGTCCATAAATAAAAACCATACTAATCATCTCAGTTTTGTCACAGAATACATCTACCTTGATATACTACTAAATCTTTCGAATACATAAAATAATGACAGAATAATAAGAACCAACTTCTACATCTAAACAAAATACCAAAGTGGTTTTCCTTACTGTCTGAACAAGATAGTAATTGACTTTCCTATAAATTCCTAACATTTCCTAATGTCGTTACAAACTATATTTCACACTAGTGACAATTCCTGAAGATACACAAAGCTCGCAATCAAGTTTTGGTTTAACCAAAGATATCCACATTATCACTATTGACTGAAATAGACAGTGACAACACCCATTTGACAAAACATCGACACCAGATAACTAAAGGAGTACACCTAGAAAAAAATACTTTATTCCACACCTATGTTGCAAGTGTAAAAACAAAATAAGATAGGTATCAGATAACACTATGAATTACCTCTAATCCCTTTTCCCACAATACAACTCAAAAGAAAACATCGATACCAAAATCGGTTTATAACAGTGATAGTAAAAAAACCCGATTTCACTTTATAACCAAAACTCTCACATAATGAAAACCTTTTTGTTGCTACAGAGTTCCTAACAACAGGAACAGTGTGAGAATACCCTTAAAGAATTTTTTAAACAAACACTCATCCTGTATTCCAAACTGGTTCTCATTCCCGGTTAACTCCCTTTTACTAACCAAAGATAAAGTATACATATACACCAAAACACACTAGGAAATAACCATATAACATCTGCAATAACTATATTCCATAGTTTGGCACAAACTTAACTAAACACTGCCAAATCCATACTCAGAACAGAGAAAACCCCTCAACACATTATGCTCGAAAACAACATATTCAAAACATGTATTTTGAATTCTTCTACTATACATAACCACCATAAACTAAATAAACTACTCAATCCAACCAAGAAGAAACACTGGTTCATGACCGAAACTCACAGAGTTTTCAATCACAAACCTCACATTCATCGACTAACAAACAATAGTATTCAACATTCTATTAATTCATTTGTAGAACATAAAATGGAAACATAGGATAAGGTGAGAGAATGCCCCTGCCTGGTATTCGTGTGGGGAGATATCCAAAACCAAAATGCCAAAGCTAGCCCCTGCCTGGTGAGCTTCACAAACTGCCAAAATGTCGTGCAAGAGAGCCCAAAATGCAGAGATAACGGTATGAAACACCCAACTTCCTAAATGACCATGAACAGAAGGGTTTAACTTTCCGTGAAAACCCCTTTCCATTCCAAGCCACTTATCATGTAAGATACAACAGTAACACGGGTCCATAACCAACTGTTTACCCAAACTCTCACAGAATAACATGGTGAAAAATGGAATCATAAACCAACTGCAACTCCTTAACTAGAGCTAATGGCAGACTTGAAACACAACAATGAATTTCATCGATAAGTTCATTCAATGCGAACTTATCTCTTGCAGTAAACACAACACATTATCTGCCAAATGTCCAACAAAGTACAATTCCCATAACCCGAAAATAGCTCAAACCCCACTAACACCTCAATGCGATGATAGTGCATTAAAACCCTACTGATAAGTCATGTCTTCGAGCCGAATCATAATAAGAAGACTTAGGGATAGATTAATACACATCTATGTTTAATAACATTAGTCGATTTTAGGTTAAGAAAACTATCTTAAGCATCAAAGATAACAGCGCATTACAATGCAAAATTACTAACACTTCATCAAACTAACCTCCTACTAACATACAAAATAGGATATACTAACTTAGATAATTCATATAGTTTTAGTAAAAGATAAACAACATAATTACTAAAACAATTGCTCATATTTATATGTATAAAAATACATATATACAAGTTTATTTATTTTGAATTCAGAATTTGATTAACATTAAATAACAATAATCTCTATAAACTGTCTATTATCATCAAGATACAATTAACCATAATAATAATAATGAACCAATAATCTAACAATTGACTAACCATTTAAATTGTACTATTTTCATAATCAAACCAATATTCAAAAGTCAGTCTAAATCAATTCTGACATCAGAATAACTCATTAAGCTACACAAATAGACATAATTCTCTGAGTGTCTGGTAGAATTACAGAGATAAACATATTTAATCCAAATAACAAAGTTCAAATGAACGTAGTCAGAGTTCAAACTCATAGAAATCTAACATAACATAACATAGAAAAGTAAAGCCTGGAACCGTCAGGGGCATGACACCCTTCCCCACAAGACTAGGCTTACTCCTGGAAGCCTGTAAACAAATGAGGATGTGCAGCTCTCATAGCCCCTGTATCTTCCCAAGTTGTAGAAGCTACATCATCAAGATCCCATAACACCTTTACCTGCTCCACCTTGCGTCCTCTAAGATTTAGCTCTCTTTGTTGGATGATCTATACTGGTTCCAGCATCAGTTGACCATCTACCACCTATAAATTTTTCCAATTTAACACATGTGCAATGTCAAGTATATATTTCCTTAAGATGAAAATGTGAAATACATCATGAATTCGTGAAAGACTGGGAGGCAAAGAAAGTCTTTAGGCAACTGGACCCACTCATTCTAGGATTTCAAATGGTCCCACAAACCTTGGAGACAATTTTGACCCTTTACCATACTTAATAGGACTTTTCCAGGGTCTAACCCGAAGAAATACCTTATTCCCAATTTCAAATTGACGTTCAATCCTATGTAGGTCTGCATACTTTTTCTGCCTGTCCTGAGCTATAGATAGGTGTTCTCTGATGTGCTTAACCTGCTGTTCTAAATCTTGAAGCATCTCAGGACCCAAAAAAATTTTGTCCTCAAGATTGTCCTAGCTTAAAGGTGTTCTACATAATTTTCCATACAAAGCCTAGAAAGGAGCCATACCTATAGAACTATGGTAACCATTGTTGTAAGAAAATTCAACCAGATGCAAGTACTCTTCCCATCTATTTTGCTTGTCCATCACATACATTCTAAGCATGTCTTTCAAAATCTAATTGACATGCTCTGTCTGTCTGTCAGTTTCGGGATGATATGCTGAACTAAAGTTCAGCTGAGTACCTAATTCATGCTGCAAAGACCTCCATAGAGATGAAGTAAAAACTGAATCCCTATCAGATATGATCTTCTTAGGAATCCCATGCAGCTTAACAACCTATTCCATATAAATCCGTGGCACAGATGCAGCATTATAAGTGGATCTTATAGGAATAAAATGGGCAACTTTGGTTAACCGGTCAACAACAACCATAATGGCATCATGTCGCCTAGCTGAAAATGGTAACCCCACTATGAAATCTATGGATATGGTATCCCATTTCCATTTAGGTACACTGTGAGATTGAAGTAAACCAGCTGGATGTTGATGTTCAGCTTTTACTCTCTGACACTCCAAGCATCTAGCCACAAAATCAGCAATATCCCTCTTCATACCTGACCAGTAGTGATGCTGCTTAAGATCAGCATGCATCTTCTTCACACTAGGATATGCTGAATAAGGTGCCTTATGTGCTTCAGTCATAACTAGGTTCTGAAGATCCCTGACTTCTGGCACATATATGCTGCCTCGGTAAGTCATTAATCCTTCAGTGTTGATAGAGTAACCCTCAAATCTGCCTTCTAATACACTGCCACTATCAATCACTGCTTTGACATCTAAATACCAAGGATCAGTAGCCAAATTTAGAAGTATTCTCTCTTTCAAGTCAATTGTGAGGGTCAAAGAAGAGAGTTCATGATGCCTTCTGCTAAGAGCATCTGCTACTTTGTTCTCTTTACCCTGAATATACTTCATTTCAAAGTCATACTCACACAAAAACTCTGTCCATCTATGATGGCGTGCATTAAGATTGGGTTGCGTGAACAAATATTGTAGGCTTTTGTGATCAGTATGAGGCTCAAAATGTTGACCAAGAAGAAAATGCCGCCATTTGGTCAAAGCATGGATCACTGCTGCGAGTTCCAAATCATGAGTAGGATAATTAATTTCATGATCCTTTAGTTTCCTGGATTTATAAGCAATGACCCTGTCATCCTGTATCAAGACAACCCCTAAACCATCCAATGAGGCATCGGTGCACACAACAAATTCCTTAGAAGGATCATGTACTGCTAAAATTGGTGCACTAGTCAAACATTCTTTTAGATGTTGGAATGCTTCTTCACATTTATCTGACTAGATGAATTTCTTACCCTTTCTCTGGAGAGAAGTAATGGGATGGGCTATCTTTGAAAAATTAGCCACAAATCTCCTATAGTAGCTAGCCAGCCCCATAAAACTTCATACTTCAGACACATTGGTTGGAGTTGGCCACTCTACAATTGCCCTGATCTTAGCAGAAATAGTTCTGACTGACATAGGCCTTTTAACACTTGTAATAATCTTGATGGTTCTATAATCATCGATACATCTAATGGTCTTCTCTCTATAATCGATGACCACTTGGTGTTGATCTAACCAACCCATACCTAGAATAATATCATAAGAACCTAAAGGAATAACCCTAAGGTTAACCATAGTAGTAAAAGCCTTAAATTGGACCTTACAATTTTCAGCTATAAACCCCGATTCAACCTTTGTCCCTGATGCTAACTCAACTTGCCATGCCAATTCAGCTTTACTCACAGGAATTCCACATTGCGTAACCAAATTGGAAGAAATAAAAGAGCCAGTGGCACTAGAGTCGAATAAAATAGAGATCTTCTTACCTTGGTAATTACCTCTAGCTTCAATCATAGTGTTCTAATGATCTGCTTGTTTCTGATCCACAGTAGCAAAGATACGATGATTCCTTCTAGAATCACCAACAGTAGCCTCAGAACCTGTGGATTTAGACCTAACCTGACTATTGCCTTGAAGGGGACAATTCCATTGCAAATGCCCCAATTGCCCACATTACCAACATTTTGCTCCTCTCTTGGTACTTTTATCCTATGATGAGTTCACTGGAGGTGATGCATAACTCTGTTGTACACTCTGAGTTGGTTTAAAGGACTTAGGTTGCTCAGGAACCTTGAAACTCTTGTTTTATTTGGAAAACTTTTCAAACTTCCTCTTCTGAAATTTACCACTCGATCCATTGGAAAATGCCTTGATATTATCTTGATAAGGTTTCTGATTCTTCCCACTACTTTGAGCTGGTGGATTCGCAGATCCTTTGGCTGAAAATCTTGTCTTCAATTCTATGAGCTTGGCTTGATCAGCAGCTTCTTTCACTGTCTTAGGTTTGAAAGTTCTCACTTCTTCTCCAATTTTAGGGTTCAAACCCCTAATGAAGTGTTGTACCAGAGGCTTATCATTCTCTAAACAACCAGAATATTTCTTTAGTTGGAAAAACCTCCTCTCATACATTTCCACTATTGAGTTGCCTTGAGAAATGCTGAAGAATTCTTCGGATCTAGTTTGCTACCAATAATCTGACATGAATCTCTCACGAAATCTTTCTATGAAAAGCTCCCATGTAACTTGAGAGATAAGAATTCCAAGTTTCTCTAGTTCCATATTCCAGCATATGGAAGCAAAGGATCTTAGCTACATTATGGTCCAACGAACCTTCACATTACCATGATAATCATGGAGAATAAAACACCTTTCGATGTTCAAGAGCCATGCTTCAGCTTCAACACCACCCTCTGTTCCATTGAAATATGGTCCTTTGAGCTTAGAAAGGTCTTTTAACTGAGTCCTGATAACAAGGTCTTCTGCTACTGGGACTCGTATAACATGAGCATTTGCTACACCATCTGGAACATTGTTCCTAGCTTCAATGTTATCCAACCTATCAAGGATCCGTTGGAGAACTTCAACCTGAGGTACCTCTCGATCTTCTTGATCCATTCCTATTAAAGGATCAACTTGTTCATCACCAAGCATTCCTTGGCGACCTCATCCTCTACCTGAGCCACGACCATGACCATCTCGTCCACCCCTACCTCTACCTAAATCGGCATCAACTGGGTCACCACATCTTTGTGCTCCTCATGTAACAGGAAGCATGCTTGAAATCCTAAAGAAAAGTTCAATAAAATCACTAACGGAAGCATAATGATAAAACCTTTTTTAAAACCCTCAAGCCTTGAGTGTTTAAACTTGGGCTCTGATACCAAATGTAACACCCATATCTATACTTAAAGATAAAAGATAATACTAAAGAAGATACAACCATAAACAAAACCACATAGAACCGTAGTAAAAAAAAATTTTATAATTACAAACTGAACATATAAATATAACAACTACTTCTAAGAGTTTTATAGTTTTCAACTGAATTACATCAGAGTAATAAGAATACTCTTTATTCAAAGACTTAGTCTCCAAAACAAAATTTCCATCTTAACCAATCCTTTACATTCTACGAATAGTTCTAATAACTAAAAACCAAGAAATGATCTGTTTCCCATAAATCTTAACAACTGCTATCCACTATCCCATACTCATTGATTTATACATCTAAAACTTGAAAATCAAAATGAACGTAAATAGCAAACAGGGCTCAGTCAAAATGAAAAAGAAAATGAATCATCTCCAAATATCTGCAACCATAAAAGTCAGTATAATATAACATTTATGCAGATTTAAATACAGATGTAATTGAAAACTAAATAACATAATTCCATTCTTTTACACCAAAATCATCAAGCACTATAACTCTTTTAAAAAGAAATAAACTCGCAAAGAAAATGACAAAGTAATGATCCAATAGTTCATGGGTGTCCACATAAGGACCTATGCTATGTATCCGTAAGGAACCTCATAGTAATCCATTATGTCTGATGAAACCATAATGTTTTATCTTGTTAATTGAAACCCATAACCCTTGAATTTATAATTATCACTTAATTAAACAACTGACAAAAATTCTTTCCCATAAGGATATAGACTAGTGTCAGTCACAACTGACAGAAAGTCTATCATCACAAGGTACTAGACTAGTGTCAGCCTCCAATCTAAGGATCATATTTGCATTATCTCAAAAACACTTGATCTATCAATTAATGAAAGCAGTGAAATGAACTACATTACACAATTTCACTAACACTCTGTTTCTATTGCATCAATTTACAAAATTGAAACAACAATCAGAGATCCATTTTAAAACCATGTTTCCATATTCCTTAACATACATTCATAAACATGATGTTTCTCAAAAGATGAAAAGATCACAATTCTTTCTCCATCTCAATCCCAATCAAATAATAATCTCCACATTAACTTAACATTAAATCTGAAACTGTACAATAAAATGTCCATATTAAATTCATGATTCCATTGAATAGAAAAGAACTAACATAATCATATATCAACTGAATCAACACAACACCCATCACTTTTAACAAACATACAAGCTTGCCATAACCGATTTATTAAACTAATTGGCCATACATCCTGCTCTATTAATTACAAGTTTATACCTTTATATACATGTTGGCGTATGTACATGTATACACCACGGCTTGTGTATACATATACATATCCCAGCAGGTATATATATATATGTATATATAATTATATAAGCTTGTAATTAATAGTTCAGAATGATAATCATAGCATCTATTATATACATGTTGGCATATGTACATGTATACACCATGACTTTTGTATACATATACATATCCCAGTAGGTATATATATTTATATATCTAATTGCATAAACTTGTAATTAATAGTTTAAGTCCATAAATATGCAATAGAAAAACCATACTAATCATCTCAGTTCTATCATAGAATACATCTACCTTAATATACTACTAAATCTACCGAATACATAAAATAATGACAGAATAATAAGAACCAACTTCTACATCTAAACAAAATACCAAAGTGGTTTTCCTTACTATCTGAACAAGATAGTAATTGACTTTCCTATAAATTCCTAACATTTCCTAATGTCGTTACAAACTATATTTCACACTAGTGACAATTCCTAAAGATACACAAAGCTCACAATCAAGTTTTGGTTTAACCAAAGATATCCACATTATCACTATTGACTGAAATAGACAGTGACAACACCCATTTGACAAAACATCGACACCAGATAACTAAAGGAGTACACCCAAAAAAAATATTTTATTCCACACCTATGTTGCAAGTGTAAAAACAAAATACGATAGGTATCAGATAACACTATGAATTACCTCAAATAAATCTTTTCCCACAATACAGCTCAAAAGAAAACATCGATACCAAAAATTGGTTTATAACAGTGATAGTAAAAAAACCCAATTTCACTTTATAACCAAAACTCTCACATAATGAAAACCTTTTTGTTGCTACAAGAGTTCCTAACAACAGGAACAGTGCGAGAATACCCTTAAAGAAGTTTTTAAACAAACACTCATCCTGTATTCCAAACTGGTTCTCATTCTTGATTAACTCCCTTTTACTGACCAAAGATAAAGTATACATATACACCAAAAACACACTAGGAAATAACCATATTAACATCTGCAATAACTATATTCCATAGTTCGGCACAAACTTAACTAAACACTACCAAATCCATACTCAAAACAGAGAAAACCCCTCAACACATTATGCTCGAAAACAACATATTAAAAACATGTATTTCAAATTCTGCTACTAAACATAACCACCATAAACTAAATAAACTACTCAATCCAACCAAAAAGAAACACTGGTTCATGACCGAAACTCACAGAGTTTTCAATCACAAACCTCACATTCATCGACTAACAAACATTAGTATTCAACATTCTATTAATTCATTTGCAGAACATAAAATGGAAACAGAGGATAAGGTGAGAGAATGCCCCTGCCTGGTATTCGTGTGGGGAGATATCCAAAACCAAAATGCCAAAGCTAGCCCCTGCCTGGTGAGCTTCACAGACTGCCAAAATGTTGTGCAAGAGAGCCCAAAATGCAAAGATAACGGTATGAAACACCCAACTTCCTAAATGACCATGAACAGAAGGGTTTAACTTGCTGTGAAAACCCCTTTCCATTCCAAGCCACTTATCATGTAAGATACAACAGTAACATGGTTCCATAACCAACTGTTTACCCAAACTCTCGTAGAATAACATGGTGAAAAATGGAATCATAAACCAACTACAACTCCTTAACCAGAGCTAATGGCGGACTTCAAACACAACAATGAATTTCATCGATAAGTTCATTTAATGTGAACTTATCTCTTGCAGTAAACACAACACATTACCTACCAAATGTCCAAAAAAGTACATTTCCCATAACCCAAAAATAGCTTAAACCCCCACTAACACCTCAATGTGATGATAGTGCATTAAAACCCTACTGATAAGTCATGTCTTCGAGCCGAATCATAATAAGAAGACTTAGGGATAGATTAATACACATCTATGTTTAATAACATTAGTCGAGTTTAGGTTAAGAAAACTATCTTAAGCATCAAAGATAATAGCGCATTACAATGCAAAATTACTAACACTTCATCAAACTAACCTCCTACTAACATACAAAATAGGATATACTAACTTAGATAATTCATATAGTTTTAGTAAAAGATAAACAACATAATTACTAAAACAATTGCTCATATTTATATGTATAAAAATACATATATACAAGTTTATTTATTTTGAATTCAGAATTTGATTAACATTAAATAACAATAATCTCTATAAACTATCTATTATCATCAAGATACAATGAACCATAATAATAATAATGAACCAATATCTGACAATTGACTAACCATTTAAATTGTATTATTTTCATAATCAAACCAATATTCAAAAGTCAGTCTAAATCAATTCTGACATCAGAATAACTCATTAAGCTATAGAAATAGACATAATTCTCTGAGTGTCTGGCAGAATTACAGAGATAAACATATTTAATCCAAATAACAAAGTTCAAATGAACGCAGTCAGAGTTCAAACTCATAGAAATCTAACATAACATAACATAGAAAAGTAAAGCCTGGAACTGTCGGGGGCATGACATGTGATGTATGTGGAAATCTTACATTATTAGATGAATATTTGCATGAAACTATTTAATTAATTTTGGACAAAAATTAGTTGATGTACAAAGATTTAAAACTTTTGAGTATCCATTGAAGGATGAAAAGGTTTGAAAACAGTACGTTCTAATAACTGAAAAATTTAGTTTTCATGATTTTATGAATGAATTCAACATTAAGGTCATACCTAAATATGTGAAACACTCTCAAAATGCTAGATGGCTTGATGGACAATTTTGCATATGCAATAATACATTTTCAATTGATAGTATACTTTCAGTTGTTGACTTTGTAGAGAACTACACACTTGCAACCACAAGCTAGGATCCAACTGCAATATTATAATTCAATGCAAGTAACAATTAAATTATTCATATTGTCTATAGGCATGCACCTGATAGTATTGAAGAGGATTGAAAAATATTGAGAGAGTACTATTTCTATATGAGTGATAATAAATTACACTCATTAGAGTTGGTTCCGTATTTCTTTAAGAACTTTTATGAAAATTTAAGGATAGAGAAATTCATATAACACAATATCTAATATGGTTAGATAATTGCACAAGGAAATTCAAGAATACTAGAATGTATTATTGGTTAAGTAGGACACATAAGAAAATAAATATCCAACATATCTGAAGTTTTTTTGAGGTTGTACATGGGAAGGGAGAGAATGATGGTGCCATTTTCATGTGTAAAGAGAGCCCTTTGTAGAGAGAAACTCAAATTTGAGGAAAAAATCAAAATTAAAGATGCATGTGCAATTGTTGAATGGTGTAAAACAAGTTTGTCTACACGATCAAGTCAGAACTCTACAATCATACATTTTTTCTAGCTATTTGAAGAGAATATTATTCTTTCAATAGATGATTGTGATACAATCAACAGATCGGCTAAATGACATTCATTTAGGAGTTCTAATTCTAACACTTGGACTATATGGACTAGGGAGCTTGCATCTTTTGATCACTTTTGTATTGTAGGTGAATGGGAAGAATGCGAGAATACAGAATGGGTTGAAGAATGGAAACAAAATACATAACACCTAGTGAGACAAAAGATCAAGATGATATAATAAATTAAGACCCAAATCATCCATTTGCATCAGAAGATTATGATCATGTTTCAGACCTCATACAACCTGGTAATTTAATTCAATTTATTGTAAAACTTTAAATTATATTAGTTACATGTATGTCATATAATCTATGATTATATTTGAATTATAAATCTTTAAACAAGTTTTATTTGTGAATGTACTTAATTTTTTTTTAAACGATATGTGTGTGTTGTTGTTGCACCTGAGGATAATGAAGAGCAGATTGAGCATTGGTTAGCTCGATGTGTAGAAACTAAGAAAAAGTTCATATTCCATCAAGTAGATGATGATGGTTTTTAGTATCCAATTGGGTCTGTTGTAGTAGTTGGTACATGGCTACACAAATACCTAACAAGAAGGAATGGTTTACCATCTTTTGAAGACAACCAATCAGAAAAGAAGATTATACACTATTCCCGTTTGGTAGTGGCAAAAAAAATCAAATTGGAAAGATAAAAAGGGAGAACTGCTAATAAAATATTATCGACACTTTCAATGGAAGAGCATGAGGCAATCATAGACGCATTGCAGAAAAGAGAGGATGTTGATGGTACATTAGGTTGAGTTAAATTTATACATGTAATTTTTTGTTAAATTTGTCTTATTTTTATATGTTGTTCTATATATAGATGTCTTCTATCAAGTGTCATATGTAGAGATAATTTAGAGATAAATTTGAAATAAATTAAAATTGACTTTAAATTAATTTTACATTTAAATACATATTTTTATAACATTTCAACATTTACTGTTATGATGCATGACCTCTAGAAGAATGTAGACATAAACTATTTATGTAGTTCAATGCACACTTGTATTTGTCCAATTTTGGCTTTGTAAATAGTTCATGAGATCACTTTTATTCATCCAATTTTGTTTTTAAATATAAGTTAATTCATAGTTGTATTCATCTAATTTTGTTCTAAATATTAAACTATGTACATTGGTCTTATGTTCACTAATATATTATGATAGAGTTATTTGTACATCCATATTCATCATTCAAATTAACAGATCTCATTTTTAGATAGATGCTTTTTTATAGTTAATCAAAGTCAATATTACTTGTAACATCTATATTCATCCAATTTTGATTTTTTAAATAGTTCATGAGCTCACTTTTATTCATCCAATTTTGTTTTAAATATAAGTTAAATTCATAGTTGTATTCACCTAATTTTGTTCTAAATATAAACTATGTACATTGGTCTTATGTTCACTAATAGATTATGATAGAGTTAAATTTGTACATCCATATTCATTGTTCAAATTAATAGATCTCATTGTTAGATAGATGCTTTTTTTATTGTTAATCAAAGTAAATATTACTTGTAACATCTATATTGTTCTTGTCAATTAGATGAATAAATAGTCACTATTAAAAGATCAATTATGTAATTGATATTAAATTACAATTGATATTAAATGATTATGTATTAGATAAGATCATAAATAGATACATTCAAACCACTATTTGAAAAAACCATGAAATAGGATTAAAAGTCCATGAATAAGATAAATAACATAACAAGTCCTAGTAATGCAAGTCCAAATAACATGATATCAAGTCATGATAACACAAGTCAAAATAACATGATATCAATTCTTGATAACATATAT